>JAXGGA010021382.1:0-16683 GCA_038373865.1 Uloborus plumipes | reverse complement strand
TCTGCTGAGCTTAATTATTTGAAAAGCATTGCTATGGACTGGGGGTTCACAGTCGGTGTCATAGATAACATTTATAAGAAATTAATCAATCCTACATGTCGAAATCAAACGACTACTTCGGGGAACTATTCCAACACCGTTGTTTTACCATATTTTTCCAGAATCAGCTTTCAGATTGCCAGAATTTTAAAAAAGTTCAATTTTTCTGTCGCCTTTTCTCCAGTGAATAAATTGCAATTTGCGCAACTCAAACATCCAGTTCAGGGTCTTGATAGATGAGGTATTTATAATATTTCATGCCAGTGTAAGTTAACTTATATAGGACAGACACGACGTGCTCTGAAATTCCGAGTTAAAGAACATGAAAATTGTGTTAAAAAACAGGATTTCAAACGCTCTTCCATTGCCCAACACTGTTGGTCATGTGGTCATATTTTTTATATTTCCCCTGCAAAAATTATCTATAGTGGCTCTTCGATTTTTGATTTAGATTTTTGGGAATCCTGTTATATGTGGAAAAATTCTACTTTAGTTGTCAACGATCTGTCTAGCACCCCTCCTTTCCCTAACATTTGGAAATCTTTTATTTAAAAACTTTTTCGTCTGTGACGTAATCTTTGTTTAACTCACGTCGTAACAGTTTCTGCGGACCTACTCTTTCTGTTCTGTTTATACACCCTCGCGTTTCTCGCATTCCTGGTTCGATTGACTGGTGTCAGTGAACCATCATCTTTTTGCACTGATGATGGGGCTTCATTTGTAATAGCCCCGAAATAGCTATTTGCTAGAGTTTTCTAACTCTTTTTAAACATTTTATTTGTACTTTTGGACACGTTGTCTTGCAACTTCATTAATTGTACAAAGTTTTCTTACAAATTTTTAGATGTTATTGCTAAAAATTTTTTTTTTAATAATTTCCTAAAAATCTCAAAAAACTGCATTTTTCAAAAAAAAAAAAAAAAAAAAGCCAAACTTCAACGCGATTGCGGCCGATCCAGAAATAGACCAAAAAATTTCAGTTTTTTTCTGTTCACTTTTCTTCCCAGATGGCACCTTTTCCGCGACACCTATCATCGAAATAATAAAAAAAACAAGTCATCTTCGGCCGACCCTATATGTGTGGGTCATTCCCACACAAACAGCCATTTTCATGTCCTCTTTATTATTTGCGAACGTTTTATGACTCATAAATATAGTGAACTCGCAGTTATGCGCCGGCCCGGGGACCAACAGAAAAAGGCGCATAAATGAGAAAGACGTATAAGTGAACAGGCCTATTTAAAGAACTAAAACGCAACATAGGTTCTAATGAGAGAATGAATAAGAATGTTTCTATAGACAAGGGACATATTAACTACGGTTTGGCAATGACTGGAACGTAACTACAATGATAAAGAGAAAAAAAAATGTTGCATACCTAATTACAAACTGCTCCTTTTAAAACGATCCATAATAGGTAATTGTTCCTCTCCGAACTCTAGTTCATGCGGAAAAATGCCTTCCGTGAGGAATAGGCGAAGGATTGAAGGGGAAAGTGAAGAAAAATGCTTATTTTTTAAATAAAATAATATTTTTTGTTTACATTTTACGGAAAATTCGGCACATCAGTGAAATATTTATCTTTAGAGCGACGCATAAACGATTGATACTATCATTATTTTGCTATGAAACGTGCTGGGACCATTTAAAATCGTCGTATAAGTGAATAAGGCGCATAAATGAGGCGGCGTATAAGTGAGAGTTCACTGCATTTTTATGTGTTTAAATACTGTGTTTAAATACAAAATGAAGATGGACGTTTTTGAAATGGGGTGGGCCAAGTGCCTGACAATTGAATCGGTGAGTGCAAAAACAACATCAATCACAAAAGTTCGAAAATTCGGTTTTTTATTTATTTTTTTTTTTATTTATTTTTTTTTTTATTTATTTTTTTTTGTGGAGACAAGCTGTAGGGAGGCAAGATACGTGTTGAGGTCAAAAATCACGTCAGTCAGGTTACTCATTCGAAAGATACGGGGCCTGTTATTTGAAGTTTGAACGCAGAAACAATGCTAGAATTAAGACGTTTTTTCTCTCTCCTGAACAATTTGAAGTTCTTGACTAACGTCGTTTATGCCCTCACCGATTCAATTATACATTGTATTCTATCGCCGCTTATTCCTGTTCCCACTCCATCTCAAGACTATCCTTGCAGGTCCGTTCGACGTAGACGTTCTAGAGACGTTCGAAATGCCCCTGGTGCAGTCCTCCGACTTCCGATTGGTCCGCATCGTGTTCGACGGCGAGTTCCAGAGAGTTAAAGGGGACCCGACGCGGTTCCAGATCTTCTTCCTCAACCTCTTCGGGAGGCGATACCCGACCGTCCGCTGGCACAACATCACCACGTCCGAAGGTGAATGCTCTCGACTAAATTAAACTGGCTGGAGAAATACCCGAAAGGGGAAATTGTGTCTTTTAGGATTGGTGTCTAAAAAGATCTTTTATGAATATTTTCTTCATGCTTTGGCCAGACCGAAGATTCGGTGAAATGGCCGAAGCTTCGGTTCAACTCTATACCCTTTAAGCGGTCAATTATTTTACCAGAAATGCTTCCAAAAAAGGGAAATTTTTCATTGCATATAGTTAAGTACCATACTTAACAAAAAAAAAATATATAAAGAATTTTTAAATTTTTTTTTCGTTTTCAATGCTTTTGCAATATTTTTTATTTTACAATTTTGGTCACAAAATCCCGAAATATTTGCTTTTTTTAAGTACAGTCTGCATGCAGTAATGAATGGTTTACAAATTATGCAAAAATTTCTCTCACACTTACTGTGAATTTTGAGGTTTACAATTTTCCGAACATTTCGGGAAAACCAGAAAAGGAAATCTGAAAATATCGATGCCCGTACGCCGTACGGGTAAACCAGATGAGGCCAATTTCGGGTATCACGTACACCGTACGGGCAAACCGCTTAAAGGGTTAAAAGAAATAAATGAAATTCTTTTTTCATTTCTTTAGAAATAAATGAAATTATTTTTTGAAAAAATATATTCCTTTAAAAGTTGCCGATTTTTTCTCAACCAGAGAGCTCTTGTGTGGTTTCAAAAATATATCCTGAAATTATTTTTCCCGTTGTAAAAATGCCAGTCGGCAAGTTTTCCGCAATATTAGAAATTGATTAAATAAAAAAAGTGCTCCACCCTACCATGGATGTCTTACCAAGGAGCCACACACATAGGGATAATGATGCGAAAAATTCGAGTTAGTTGTACAGTCGAACCTGTTTATCTCGAGCTTGCTTACCTCGAAAACTTTTCTATGTCAATTTTTTTCAATTTTGCTGCGTTTACAGGAAAAATTTAAGGTTCTTCCTATTGTTTATCTCGAATGATTTTTTCCGAAAACCTCTATATCTTCTCTACTAATAATAAAGCTGAAGGTTTGTCTTTCCTTCTGTCTGTCTGTCACGCGCGTAGCGGCAAAACCGTTTGGTCGATTTTCATGCCACTTGGCACAAAATTAGTTTGTAGCATGTTGTTTTGCACCTCGAAGCGATTTTTCGAAAATTCCATTTCGTTCTTTTTCTATTCGAATTCTTAGTGGAAATTCGATAAAATAGGGAAGAAATATTTCATACACATTTTCAAGTCTTATGTCATTCGAAAGCTTGAAATTTTCTGCACAAAATGAAGTTTTTTCGAAGTTTCTACCATCATCAGGAGAGCTGTAACAATTGTTTTTAGAATCCCGGAATTCAAGGCTTACCTTCAGTAAAGCAAGCCAAACGATTGTAAAATGATTGGGCTCGAGAAAAAAATTTGTTTGAAAAGAGAGATAAAATGAATTATTTTATCAACGGAAATCAACTTTTCATGTTGTTACCATGGTTACGTGTTCATACTTATTTTTGTTTCGTTCTTTTTCCAGTGTTGACAGACGTAGTATTTTTGATACTACGGTAGTATTTTTTCGGCCCAAATAAGGAACGTAGTATTTTTCTGGCAACCCTGTTTCCAATATACTAATGACTTAATTAAAAGATTTGGCGGATTTTTTTTTTTTTTTTTTCATTTTCATAGATTTCGCATTTTAGCAATATTGATTTTGGCAACGTTTGGAAACAGTCGCCCATTTAGCGAGAAAGGGGTACCCAAAGCAAAAAGATTAACCAAATATCGTATAAATTGCGACATTGCAACGTTCTTTTTAAAATGTTTCATTTCGGAAAATGTATTGTTTTGTTTTTAAAGCTAGGAAAGGAAACTTTCTTCTTCTTTCAAATTTTGGTAAGATTTCTGTTGGTTTCTGTGAGCAACAAAATTGTTCTTATTTTCTCTTTTGGCTTATTTTTGTGCATCTCCCCTTAGGGTTTCATTACAATGTCACAATGGGATGCTTTACCCCTTTTGTGGAGTAAATCAGTGTTAATTTCAATGCAGATGAATTGGCGCTACCACTTGGCCAAGCCTTTGGTCGCCAAGTATTTGTCACCAATTTGGCGATTTTTTTTGGGGGGGGGGGTTCAATTTGGCGCTGTCGGCGATATTTTGCAAAAAATCCACTGAATGATGTTAAAATCGGCGATATTTAGGAGATTAATCATTGTAAAACATTTTTTTGCTCTGTTTCGTTGAAAACTAGGGATATAAATGTTTGAATTGTTATCTTGCTCCCTCCAAGCACTATTTTAGCACTTATGGCATCCACTAAGAAATGTACACGTAAAAGGAAGTAGTGTAGGGCCCATACCAAATTTTTATATCATACTTTGAAGGAATTGTAGTTGAATTATAACTAAAATAGAGTATTTTTTCTGCTAAATCAATTATTTCACGAATGAACTTTTAATTTTATACCGCGGGCAAAGCCGTGCGGGTACCGCTAGTCTAGAATAAAACGACTCTCATTTTTGAATGTCATTTCCAGCCACCTTTATCGATGGTATAACTTGGAGACACAAATCATCTTTTGCACAATCATTCAAAGACTATGTGCGCACTCAAAGGTATGCAATTATGCATTCCCTTGCTACCGATATAGTCATCGCAATGAGTAAAACGTGGACTCACGACATGTCGTGCAGTAAAATATTCAACACTATCAATGCAGAACAATCTATGAATTATTTGACTTCGTTCCAATTGCCTATTTTTGTAAATTTCATCACAATCTCTGTAGCTCGAATTTTTCTTCTATCCCGTGAAATTCGAGAAAGGGCATACTGATACTATTCATGCCTTAAAAATTATTTGCCATCGTGTCTTCTTTATCCAGATTAAGGTCTAAATATCGGCCGAGGTTTTTTTTTAAATTATTATTAAGGGCCAAATTTAAAGGCTTGGCGAGTTATTGAAGGTATCCCTGCCATCTGCATGCGTCAGGACATCCATCAACAAAGCGTGCTAAAGGTGTCCTCCATTGCTCACCAAAACTCGCTGTATTTGGGTTTTTTTATTATGCTTTTATTAGTTTCACATGTGGATTTGTTTGTCAGTATGCATGTAACGCTGAATAAAAGATAAAATTCACGTTCTCTACAAATATAAAAGTAATATATTTAATACTAATATTAGTACTAAAGGCTAAACTTTATTAAATGTTGGTGTATTACAAGTGCATGTGAACTCAGTGGATATTCAATAGTTTTGAAAATCTTCTTTTTAGTTTGATTAACTCTAAAAGCGTATTTTTTAGTTTTTTAAAACTATATTTAGGATTTTAGTGTCACTTTTGTTTGTTTGTCAGTATGTGTGTAACTCTAAATAAAAGATAAAATTCACTTTCTTTACAAAGATAAAGGTTACACATTTAATACTATTATTAATACTAAAGGCTAAACTATATTACATGTTAATGCAAAATAATTGTTTCAGTTGTTTGTATGTAACTCTGAATAAAAGATAAAATTTGAAAATATAAGAGTAATACATTTAATACTATTATTAATACTAAAGGCTAAACTATATTATTACATGTTGATGTGTTCAAGTGTTTCAGTTGTTTGTATGTAACTAATATATGTATTAAAGATAAAATTCACGTTCTTCGCTAACATAAAAGTAATATTTCATTTCAATTTATTTCATTATGCGCCGAGGGCGCGGGAGGGGTTGATAACAATGGATGCAGAGTCCCTGTTCTCCAATACGCATTTGGTTCCAGTTGGTTTTGACTTACACTTCACCTCACACTCCGCGTACTTACCACAAAGTGGGAGCTTTAGACCAATTGCTCTTACCTCGTTTGTGTGTAAACTCAAGGAGAGACTAATTCTGACCAGACTAAATTTACACCTGGATACTGGTAACTTGATACCGAGAGAGCAGTATGGATACAGAAAAGGACATAGCACTATTGACCAAATCTTGTTTGTTTGTCAGAACATTCGTGATGCACAAAATATGAAGCCCACCAATCACACTGCAGCAGCCGTCTTGGACATGTCTAGGGCATTTGACAGAGTATGGCGCCAACTTATGATTGTTAAGCTGCATGACTCCTTTGACATTAAGGGCAAAATACTCCCGTGGATTTCGGATTTTCTCCGGGATAGATCAATAAGAGTTAAGTACAATAACACCCTCTCGGATCCTTTTGGAATAAAACAAGGTGTTCCGCAGGGCTCGGTCTTGAGTCCAGTATTGTTTTCCTTATATATCTCTGGTATCGAAAAAGTCATTAACAAACATTGTAAAATGGGCATATTTGCAGATGATATCATCATCTACAACTCAAGCCCTGATATTGAAGACATTGAGCTTAAACTTAATAATGCTCTGGATGGGGCTTACCATTTTGCTGAAAAACATAAATTAATTTTTAATGCCTCAAAATCTATTTCCACCTTTTTTACAACAGACAGACATCTATTTAATTACCAGCCTCGAGTTTTAATAGGTGGAACTCAATTGAGCTATAATAAAAATGCCAAATACCTTGGTTATATCCTTGATCAGGAAATCACAAGTAATAAACATATTGAAGCACAAGTTCTTAAGGCTAGACAAAGGCTGAATATCCTCAAATATATATCAGGTCGAGATTGGGGTGCAGATGCTCGCACACTTCGCACTACATATATCTCCCTTGTTAGGCTAATACTGGAGTACGGCTTTCCGATTTATTCCTGTGCTTCCAAGACTGGCCTGGGTAAGCTTGAGAGAGTGCAGCACAGCGCAGCAAGAGTCATCACAGGGCTACAACATAGTTGTCCAAATGAAATTGTGGATTACGAAAGTAATTTGCCATCTCTTTCCCAGAGAAGAACCCTGTGCCTTACAAAATATTATAACAAGCTAATTAGCTATAACGAGCAAAACAGAACTTCTGGCTACCTCCTTGATTGGACCAACGACTAAAGAAGCACAGCCCCTTTTCCTACGCCAGGACACTAAATCTCCCTTCTTCGAATGTAGAGGGTCACTCGTTGAAACCAGTAGGGGCCAGATTAGAACTTGGCGGAATTTACTTCCATGAAGAGCTCCTAACAACTGTGACAAAAAACTCGGAGATTCCGGCTCTCGTTAAGCAACTGGCACTTGAAACAATCCATAATATCCCACCTTGTTCTCTGAAAATCTACACAGATGGTAGCAAAGGTGAGGGTGGAGTCTCGGGCAGTGGGGTATATGTAAACACAACCTCCGGAGTACAGGAATTTAAAATAAGAAACCCAGATAACTGTTCCGTGTTTAGATCAGAGCTAGTTGCCTTTAGTAGTGGTTTGCAGTATGCAGTAGAGGTGAGAGAGCAATTTAGGGACATCTGGATTTTGACCGATAGTCGCGCTTCGGTTCAGCATCTCTCAAATTGGAGCACTATTGGAGATCAAACTAGCCTGGACATTCTAAATATTCTTGAGAGACTATCTCCCAAGCATACAGTGCATTTCCAATGGATCCCCTCGCATGTGGGGGTAGAAGGGAACGAAAAGGCGGATTTCTTGGCCAAGTCGGCGTCAGAGGAGGGAGTTAACCCAGGAGGAACGCTCACATCTAGTGAGATTACACCCCTGGCAAGGATTGAATTCAATCGGCTCATGAAAATCCCCCCTAGCCATTCCTGGTACTTTGCCAGAAGTCCAGGTGAGACTTTCAACATTACTCCAAGACCATATCCATAGGCGGACTTACGGGGGTGCCAGGGGGTGCGCCGCACCCCCAACATTTTGCCCAGACTTTACGAAAAAAATTAAATTAAAAATTTTTCATCAAACAGCTAGTTTGAAATTTTTTTTCCTTACTGAAATAAATAAATAAAAATGCGTAACTGGCTACAAAATTCTTGCTGAACGATTATTTCAAAAAATAATACAGTATACTCTCGATTATCCGAGGGGTTCTAGGGGAAAAATCCTCAGTTAACTTGATTAATGTAGAGCAAAAAATTTTCTTTAAAAACACGTTTCTGAGGTCTATTTCTCTCTGAATTCTTTACTCTTTCCCACGACAAGTGTTCCTTTCGAAAGCCGTCATTAAGCTGTAATCAACTGCTCTTTAGCACGCGCCTCGAGGGAAACAGCCGAAAGCATTCAACTGACGTCGTTAAACACGTGCTTGTACTTTTCTGAGGACCCCTAGTTTATTCTCACAACTCGAACCAAAGGCGTATTTAAGGGGGGGGGAGCCCCCCCCCCCGAAATCGAGAAAGATTTTTTCAAAAGTAGGTGTTCGGTTCGTGTTTGATCAAAAAAAAAAAAAAAAAATCCTTTAGAAAAAAAGCTCACTTTCTAAATTAACATTGTTTTCAAATGTGTATGTAAGGGAGGGACCCAGATATTCTTTCCTTCCTATACCCCCCCCCCGAAAAAAATTCGATTTTTTTTTTTTTTTAATAAAGGTAGTTATTATTATTCGGTTTAAGTTTACTCTTAATTTTTTTTCCTTCTTTTAGCTTGAAATACATAATAAATAAATAATTATTGCTAATAATAATTTGTTAGATGGCACGAGGCAGTGGTGCAACCCAAGAGAGTGAGGGAGCCCTTGCGCTTTACTCAAGAGAAAAAAGAACGTGTCTTGGGAAAATGAAGATATTTTAATTAGAAACAGAAAAAATCCTAATCATTTTGAATAGAAATCTTTAAATGAAAAATATTCAACACACGTAGATTATTAGTCAGCAAATTAAGTTTCTCTCTTTCTTCTCATTCCCCCTTTTTTTCTAGTCAGTCAGGAAAAAAGAGTCTTTAAAATAATGCTACACTCAATAAATTTAAAATAAAGTGTAATCATTCCTCCCCGGCAAGAAATTTAAAATAAAGTGTAATCATTCCTCCCAGCAAGAAATTTAAAATAAAGTGCATCATTTTCGGTTTTAGTTTTTTCACAAATAATTTCCAAGCTTTCAGCTGAACAAAAGAAAAAAAAATAAAAAAGAGGTAGAAGTCCAAGCCGGCCGAGCTAGAAGGGGCAAGTAATTTTCAATCTCTTTACCAGTGGTAAAATTAAAGAATCGAATTCCTCTAAGTGGTGGGTTTAGGGTAGGAAGTCGAGGCCCGTATATCCGCCAAGCATAAATTCAAAGAAGGCTCATGACCCCCCTTAAAGAGTCCAAAGAGATCTTAAAATTTCGCTTTTACAACGTGTAATTTAATTGCAGTTTCAAGACTTCAATATCCAAAAATTTTCGGAAGAGAGTTCTTTTCCCGCTTCTTCTTCAATACCTTGTTCAAACATTGCCACAAATGGCACTTTAGAGATTTAAAATTCAACCAGTTTACGGTAGTTGATATCCCCCTAACTTTTCTATAGTCTTTAGCTCTAAAATGTGTTTTTAGAAAAGAGAGAGCTTTCGAATTACAGTCTCTATGCCCAAAAATTTCCGGAAGAGTCCCTAAATCCTTTTATTATCGTAAATGTTGTCAGACAAAGCCTAAAAGCAGTTGTTCCTATCAAGAATCATGGCGTAAGCGGCGCTATAGAATTATTTTTAAGGGGCGTTTTTAAAAGTTTTTGTTTTCTTCTTCTTTCACGTGTGGCTCTCGTTTTTAGAGGGATCTTCGTGGAATTCTTGGATGATAAGTTTTTGCTCTTGGGGGTAATGGGCACCTCTGCTAAAAGTAAAATTTTGAACCTTCAATTTAAAAAAATAGAGCTTAAAATTGCATTCTTGAAGCTTTAATGCCGCAAAATTTCGGGGCACAGCACCCGAATCCTGCCTCTTCTCTTGACGGTATTAAAGATAACCTAAATAAAAATGTTTTTAAAACATATTAACTTCGATACATTTCGGGAGAGAGTCCTTACTAATGTTACTACCAAAGATGGTCTAAAGTAAAGATGGCTTAAGGTTTCAATTTTGAAAAATTTCGGAGGGAGATTCTTAACCACTTTTTGTGTCTTAACGTCTCCAAAGAGAACGCGAAATTACGCATCTATGTATCGAAAATCTTTCAGGGGAAGGTCTTTGAACTTTTACTTCCCAAAGATAACTTAAATGAGACTTAAGTTCAAAAAAAAAAAAAACTCATCTTTTTTTTACTCTATCATAAAGAAATATATCCTGAGTTGTGTTTTAGTGTCAAAATATTTCAGGCGAGATGCCTCGAGTCTTCTCAATTCCTTTAACGTCACTAAAGATAGCCTGAAATTGCGTGTTTAGAATTTAAGTTTCAGTAAGTTTCCCAGAGGAGTCTTGATCCTCCAACGTCATCAAAGGTAGCATAAATAATTTAAATTTTGAAAAAAGTTTTGGAGGGAAGTACTCGTATTATAAAAAAATTTCCAGCTATCCACCAATTACTTCCGGATTCGATGAAAGTAAGTCTCAGCTTGTTACTATCACTATTGAACTAGTTTTGAAGTTCTTTAAAGTTATTTTTGATGTGTTTATTTTTATTACAATACCTTCACTCTATTATTTTACTAGTATTGTTTAAAGAATTATATTTGTATTTTGAGCTTTGTAATAGTTTATGTTCCTTATATTCATTTTGACAAGAGTCATGTTAATAAATTCCTATTTTCTTACCTTTTTTCGCGAAAATGTTGCTACAATAATATCAACATCATATTAAAAATAACAGTATTTTTATCCATTTAAAAAAAAAGGAAATTATAACAGCAAATAAATCATTACATAAATCAAATAATTATATATTATTCAGTGGGGCCGTATTATAGAAAAATCGTATTCACTGCAGTTGGGTATTCATTGATACATTGTTAGTTTCTTTCACTTTGAAACAACCATAATGATGATTAAACTCCAAAAAAAAAAAGAACATTTTCTGAAAGAATGCCCCGGAGCCTTGTTTGACCTGTGGAATACCCCCCCTCCCCCGCAGGTCAAACTTCCAGGCCCCGGCCAGTTCTCCTCCCCCCCCCCCCCCAGGCCCCGGTATTCTGCACCCCCAGAATGAACAGCCTAAGTCCGCCTATGACCATATCAAACTGCCTTTTCCCGCATTCTGAGTGGGCACACGAGGGGACTCGCCTTTCAACAGGGGAAAAAGACTTTTCCGAATTGTCCTTGGTGTTGCGCCGACGTGGCTTCCCCCGGACATATCTTGACTTGTTTGAATTTTACAAAAGACGAAGTCCTTAGGGACCCTATACTTTTTTTAGATGTTTTAGAAATTTTTGGTTTTATGGGGGTTGTCTAGCCCAGCTAGACAACCTGAGATAAGTAAGAAGACCACAAACTTGTGGGGGGCTGTATAAAAATTTAAATCTCGTAACTCTTTCAAAATTTCATTTTTTGAAAATCATTGAATAGACCCAAAATTCCTTTCATAATTTGGAGATTTTTTCCTAAATAAACTATTGGCTTATTTCTAACGGTTTAGAAATTAGCTATTGGTCCACGATTGGAGTGGACACCCTGTATATATATATATATATATATATATATATATATATATATATATATATATATATATATATATATATATATATATATATATATATATATATATATATATATATATATAGTGTATGTGTATGTATGTATGATATTCACATATTGTTGGATAGACTTAGTTGATTAACTCTTTTTTTAGGGTCTGGTATCATTCCTGGTAAATAAATCACAGTCATTGTTAATAGAATATATACTTTTATTCATCTAATGGTTTCGGAGATATTAAAGCTCTGACAGCGATGTTACGCCGTTACCATGATGTTGAATTATTTCAGAAGCTCCCTTGTTGCCAGTGTCTGCCGATTTTGTTCATCAGTTTCTTACTTTTGCCGCTAGGGGCATGATGGCTGACTTGAGCTACTGATTGGCTCCTAGCTCGATAAGTGATACCTGGGCTCTTTTTTCCCGGGGATCATTTTATAAATTTCCAGAGCTCTCAAACACTAACCAGATGCCTTCTTGAACCTTCAACTTTAACAGTTGTATACCGCTTCAAGATAATGTGTTATACACTGCGATGCAAAAGTTTAGACAAAATGCAAATTTATGAATAAAAAGAAAACTATTCAACGAAATGCTTTTAAATTTCTACTGTAGGTACACAATATGTCCCAAATACGTGTCTGGAGTTCTTAACAATAACTTTAACCAAGTTTTGGATATTGCAAAAGACATTTTTTTTTCATTGTTGCAAAAGTTTAGACAATAGTCAGATTTTATGTAAATATCCCTTGAAATGTGATTGGTGGAGAAAAGGCGGGACTTTATTATTCGAATATAAAGTGCAGAGATTGCTGAATAAATAATCAAAAGCTCTGTAGTTCTCGTGTAAAGAAGATGAGAAAGTTTGGAAGCCGAAATTTGAAAATGAACCTACTTTAATTAACTTTTTGTCTTTTAAATCGGCTCTAGTATGGTAGTACATTGTTTTTTACTTTGTGGAGAGAAAATTCAGATATGCGTATCGATCAAAAAGGCCAAAAAATGTATATTTCTTAAAAATGAAGGAATTGAAAAAACGGCTCAGACTGACGATTCGCCCTTTAATCCTACAAAACTTCAACTTGGATCAAAAACAGCATGTGACAGCATAAGTAGATGAACAACTGAATCGGAATGCATAAAAAAAACAAAGAATTGTGCTTTAGCCTTTTTGGACAGAGTGCCCCAAATAACCCAGATTTTAATAGTAAAAGTAGCACAGCATATGATCATTGGATATTTCTCAAGTCCCACGAAAAGAATTATAATCCATCTAGGCCATCCCAATTTTAATAATTTTTATCAAAGAAAGTACCATCAATTTTAAGTCACGATAATACATATGCTGCTTTTCACATTAAAATCTGACTTATTTGGGACACTCTGTCCGTAAAGGCTCAGGCACAATTCTTTGTTTTTTTATGCATTCCGATTCAGTTGTTTATCTACTTATGCTGTCACGTGCTGTTTTTGACCCAAGTTGAAGTTTTGTAGGATTAAGGGGCGAATTGTCAGTTCGAGCCGTTTTTTCAATTCCTTCATCCTTAAGAAATATACATTTTTTTGGCCTTTTTGATCTCTCCACAAAGTAAAAAACAATGTACTACCATACTAGAACAGATTTAAAGGACAAAAAAATAATAAACTCCCGCCTTTCCTCCACCAATCACATTTCAAGGGATTATTTGCATATAATCTGACTATTGTCTAAATTTTTGCAACAGTGAAAAAAAAATATCTTTTGTAATGTCCAAAATTTGATTCCAGTTATATTTTTAAGAACTCCAGACACGTATTTGGGACTATATTGTGTACCTGCAGTAGAAATTTGAAAGCATTTCGTTGAATAGTTTTCTTCTTATTCACATATTTGTCATTTGTCTAAACTTTTGCATCGCAGTGTAGTAATATTTCTTACATCAATAGCTACACTTGGAAAGGGGCATCAACCGAATAGTTGAGACACAAAACTATGTTGAATTAAATTTTATAACGCTTGGGAAAATCCTTTCATATATATATATATATATATATATATTAGAAGTATGAAACTTTGCGAAAAAAAATCTTGTTAAAAACAGAAGTAAAGAGAAAATTCTCAAAAGACCCTGGGGCCTTCATCAGGTGGACTCCCCTAGGGTAGGGAAAACTGAAGTGAGATGTTTTTAGCAAGGCAAAACGCCTAAAAAGATGCAACTTTTAGCCCCCGATATCTCACAAACAAGCATTAGGTCACTAGAAGTCCAATTCATTTATGCATAAACACGAGAGAATACAATTCAAAAGACACCTGTGTGGTGAAGTTTATTTTTTTGTTCTATATGATTCTTCAACTGCTTTGTTTATGTTAACATATATATATATATATATATATATATATATATATATATATATATATATATATATATATATATATATATATATATATATATATATATTATATATATATATATATATATATATATATATATATATATATATATATATTCATATGTACCTGGCCCTTCCCCAGGCAGCGTGGTAGTGGATGCGGTGATCACGGGAGCCGGCGAGGATCTGGACCGGACTGCGGACGGCCTGGCCCGGGACATCGGCAGCGGGCGGGCGGACATCCGGTACGCGGAAGACCGGCCCTGGAGGGCTCGCGCCGTCTTCGTGCCCTCTGGCAGGGTGAGCCTAATAGGGTGTCTCTTCGCGAAATGTTTAATTTTGATTTCTTTTTTTTTTCGTTTCATTGTTTACTTATTTTTATTTTTTATTAGCTTTTCATAAGTATGTTTATATACTAGCTTCTTAGCCGGCGTTGCCCGGGTGCTTATTAATAGAATCACAACTAACAATAATTGTTTTTAACTTAGTTCATGCTAAAATGAAATAGGTGAGCCTTAAATTGATGATTCATTGTTAATTGTTGGAAAATACTCATATTTGAATGTGTTAAATTTATCAATTAGTATTCTTAAAAGCTTATCTCTATTACTCTATCTATTCAAAATGGAAAGAAAATGGCCATTTTGAGACAAACAATTTGAATTTGGAGCTTTTTGCATTTTTTTTTTATTTCAAAACCTCACCTATGTGAATTCTAGTGCATCGAGGAACCTATGTGCCAAGTTTGATGAAAATCCGACGAAAACTGTGGATTTGTTTAAGGAACAAACAAATATATATACATACATCCATTTTCATGTATATATATAGATTTTTATTTTTTTATAGCTTTCTATAAATATTGTAACGAGTCCGTAGCACCTTCAACTTTCTTCAAATGAGCATTCCAATCTTGAGGAAGTAACTATAAATTTATTTACAAGTATTTACACTATTTACAATATGAGCAGGAAACAATTGCTAAACATCCAGCAATTAGGTAGCAAAACAGTACACTGTACTCTCAACAGTAACTCAGCACCACGTATCAAACGTGAATAGTAATTAAGCAATTACAAAAGCAAAAACAACATTCGCCCAAAGCGAATAAAAACGAGCCTCTCAATAATCCAATCTGAGAAAAACTGACTGACTTGTGTTCAAGGCCAGCTATTTATACACGGAAAGAATTCCCGACAACTTTCTAGTAATATCTGGAATATTCCAAATCATTCATAACTTTAAACAATTCATTCAAGAAAACGCTAGAAATAAAAAGAAAAACACCACTCCGAGCGAAAATTTCTTCACGCTTATTAAAGTTAGGGCAAGTGTAAAAACTACAAAGTGTTACGGGGCCGGTATACAAGTGATAAAAGTGATATCTTCAGATACTTTTGCAACATGACGTCAGATAAAACCAAAACTAATGAAAATGATGCAAGGCAGGAAAAACAACAACTATTTACAAGATTTGTAACATTGCCCCCTTCCCAAGGACTGCACGTCCCGGGCAGTACAATCCCCAGAAAGGAAGCAAGGGAAGACTTACAGATGCACACATTACATGATGACCAATCATAAACATGATAAACAATAACAATGAGAACATGAAAGAAATAATAACATTGATAAAGTAATATTCCAAACAATTAAAGGCGAAAGTTATTTACAAAATTTACAAACAAATTACCATGGTAGCTTTAGATTTACTTTACGAACTATGGCCATAGTATGGGGCTAGCCGATCATAATGGACAACCCTAGGTTTGGAATGTGATGACTTCTGGATCCTCACTACGACGTCGTTCAGCCGGTGGAGAACTGTGTAAGGTCCATCCCAATGCGACTGCAATTTGGGTGACAGACCTTTACGTCGGATGGGATTCCATAGCCATACTTTGTCACCTTCTTGAAAGTCATGACCAGTGGACCTTGTGTCGTATCGGGTCTTCATCTTCTCCGTCGCGATGTTGATTCGCTCCCGTGCGAAGTGATGAACGTCCTCCAACCGGGCCTGGAGATCCTGGACGTATTCCTCAGGCGATGAAGGCGCATCTGGAGGGAGACCGAAGACGAGATCACAAGGTAGCCGAAGCTCTCGGCCGAAGAGCATCTGTGATGGGGAATATCCGGTGGTCTCGTGGACAGCACTGCGGTAGGCCAGCAGGAACAGAGGAAGTTTCTTGTCCCAATCCTGTTGATTTTTGGAGACCATAAGCGAGAGATTATTAAGGATTGTCCTGTTGAATCTCTCCACCATGCCGTCCGATTGTGGGTGTAGTGGTGTCGTTCGAGTTTTCTCAATTTTGAGGATATCACATAGGCCCTTAAACACAGCAGAGATGAAGTTTCTTCCCTGATCGGAATGGATCTGCAAAGGTGTCCCATATCTCGAGATCCAATGCTGGACTAGAGTCTCTGCTACAGTGGTAGCTTCTTGATCCGGAATGGAATACGCTTCGGGCCATTTGGTGAAATAG
>JAXGGA010021381.1:0-16685 GCA_038373865.1 Uloborus plumipes | reverse complement strand
ATCTGCGAGAAAAAAACTTGCTTTAGCAGTTTAGAAATGGGTACATATTTTTTGAAGTAGCTTTATCATTTGCAGTTTTAATAAGTAGATGATAAAAAGGCTAACAATGTAACCAAAACCTTCAGTTAAAACTGAAAGCCTTTTATTTATTTTGAAAAGTTATAAAATAAAATATTGTGTAACTAACAAAGAAATAATACGAATAGTGAAACAATGAAAGCAATTCAAATTTTCAACAATCAAAAGAGCATATTGGCGAATTTTTTCGAATACTCTGTATTATTTGACTGGGGAAGATTATTTGCTCTTGTCCCATTGCTATTTAAAAATAGTTCTGATAAAATAGAAGTCTCATGAAATTTTAAGAAAAGTGCCAAGTTTAAAGACTTCACCAGAAATTGAAACTATCATGCGATTTCACTGTCTTCATGCTGGCAGGACATCCATCTACAAAGTGGTTGAAAAACGGATTCCATTATTCACTGAAACTTTAAATATGGTGAAATTTCTTGAAATTTATGCAGATTTTAAGACCTTTGATAACAAGGACACTTGGGCACATAATTTACGCATTGAAAAACATGGTTTACCACACTCTCTTGATTGCTATTTAGATTTTATTCATAATTATACTAGCATATGGTTTCCCTGTAAGAAGTTTTGAATCAGAGCAGAAATAAGCACCTTTTTATGCCTGTTACATGGCTAATTAGGAAAAATATGAAAAAGTGACAAATTGTGCCAGCAATTTCGAGGTAACTTATTTTAAAATAAACCTTATGATACAGATTACTTCTGAAGGTAAACAGGAATGTTAGATAGAATAATTCCACTAAAAAACACTCTGATTATCTAACGCTATTTTATAAGCATAGCAGCAGTTTACTGAAATTTTTTCAAAAAACTGGTTGAACTAGAGGTTCCTGAAATTCATATTACACAATGGACAAGTCAGAAATCCTGATTAGTTTTATGCTTACAAAACAGAAAAAAAATGGTAAATTTTTTTGGAAGGTTTAAAGCAACAGTCGCAATTGGCGGACTGTGGTAGAGATTTAGACTGTGGAAGGACAAAACCTGACAGCCAAAATGTTTCAAAAGTATAATAAAGTACATCGACTTACTGCAGGTGACTTGGACAAGTTGAATGGGTAGCAACTTTCACATTTGTATGGACCTTCATGAAGTTAAGTATCCACACTCTATTTAAAATTACTTGGAGATCTAAGGTTTAAATTATGAAAAGTTCTCAAAATATTAGAGATAAGTCCCAAATTCAGGTAGAAGTCTTAGGAGTATCACTGACTCAATACGAACTCAACATAGCTACAGAATGAAAAACATTTTATACATAAAAAAACCTACCATTCAAAGGATATCTAGAAGAAATAAAAGCAATGGAATCAAGACACGAATAGAAAGCTAAAATCAATTTTATTAAAACTTACGCTGCATTTGTACACCAGGTGCATGGGGAAGCATCCTCAAGTTCTCAAATAATCTTGTCCTGAAAGAAAAATAAATAGATAAATCATTAATACAAACACAAAAGTATGACCAGTAACAGGCTCTGAGCTCAGATCCTGAGCTGATCCTAGTCAATTTATTAATCCCCAATGATCAAAATTCTTCTTAAAACTATTCACTCTAATACAAGTTACAACTGTTTTTTGGTAAACTATTTCGATCACCTACAGTCTTATTGAAATAATTTTTCCCAATTTTAAAATTACCAAGGAATTTGAAAGCTTAAAACAATGACCCCAGTTTTATTATTTGTGCAGCAATCCAAGGAGACCGTTTACACTCTGCTATATCTACAAATCATACGGGTTTGTTACAGGATGTCATCTGGATTGGCATAAAATTCGTCAATACCTCAAGTGACTTCTTCACCAACTTTGGCAAAATATCACCAAGTCATCGTGACACCAACCAGCTACTCAAGGCTGCCGCCACAATGTAGGAGTAGCTGGGAAGTAAAGCTAGCAGGGATGTGGAGGTCAACGTAAATAGGGACGAAACCTCGAAGGGTTCGTTTGGCCGCTGTGGAACACGGAATCAGATTCTAAATTAAAATGTCTATTAACTGACCTGCTAGCTAAAGAACTGCTAAATAAAGGCTAGATTAACTTCTTCAATTGTGCAAAATAGATCTAATGGTAAAACTCAGCATTTTTTGTGCTTTGTTACTAGCAATACTGTACAACTGAACTAAACGTAACTAGAGGCTTAAATAATTTGGAATATAACATTTTGACACATACAGCATAATTGAAGGAAAAAAAAAAACCCTCTCCAATTGCCAATTTAAACAGAAACTCCTCAGTCCTTCAAATAATTTATTTTGTCATGAAACTGCTGAAAATTCATGGTAAATGACATAACACATTTTCGATTGAAGTCAAAAACAGTTACAATATAATCAAGTTCAATTACCTGATCTTTTCAAGATATTCTGGAGTATTCTGGTTAGCCATATTGGAAGGACTGATATGAAGTTTAAAATCAGGTCCAAAATATTCAAAATAATCATTGTAAGGCAATTCTAAAAAAAAAAAAAAAAGTTCCATGAACAACATTCTACCATATATATAAAATCAGTTACAAAAAAATCAGAAATGTTAAGCATCATTTAAGTTACTGAGAGGGGGGGGGGGGACTTTTGCTAGAACATTAATAATAATAGTAGCAATAATGAATTTGAAAAAAAGCAAAATATATATGTAATGTGTCCATTTTATAGGTAAATAGTTTTCAGTTTTACTTACCATTTGCAACATCAGAATTAAGAGCAACAGAAGTTTCATGTGTCCAACACCTGGCAACATTTCTGATAGTATAACCGCCTCCTCCCAACAACAATAAAGGCAGATTATATTTTTTAACAAACTCAACACACTTTCCATGACCTTTCAAGGTAAGGTTAAAACATCCCAAACGATCTCCTGATAAAGAATCAGCACCACATTGCAAAACAATCGCACTTGGCTGGTACATTTCCATGACTTTTGATATTAACTGGAAAAAAAAAGGTGATTTAGTGCAATCATACTTTAATAAGTAAAACTATTGAACATTAAAATTTCATACAGTGTACTAAGAAAATTTAAAACCACATAATTAATATAGATTAGATAACATACATAAAAAAAACTTTTAAGAAGTAATTTTTGCAAAGCAAGTGTTCAAACTGGGTATGTTTTTTGCATGTAATTTAACTATCTGAGCTACTTTGGTTTTAAAAGTAAATTAAACCATTGCATTAATTTTCTGACTTCAAAACAGTTTTGCAAAATGAAAAATAGCTTGAAACTGAACTCCAGTGGCACAGTAACCTATAGAGGCCAAGACATATTGTGTCCATTTCAGTTTTTGATGATCAAAGTCTCTAAGGTGCAAGAGCAGATGTTCTGTTAAGTAGTCACTCGAACGCAGAACCCTCGGATTTAGTTCCCAAACAGGCTGGATGCTCATATTATCGACCCACTGAAAGGATGAAGGATGAAACGACCGTGCCCAACCAGAAACCAGTCCTGGGGCATGAGAGGGACGAAGAGCTACCAGTAAGCCTTAAGAATAACTTACTTGAGTAAATAGATTCAACTTACATATCTTGAAAATGAGGTATTTCAGCACAAAAAAAAAAAAAAAAAAAAGTTTAAAGTTAGAGAATTAACCGTTATGGCAAGGCAAAATTTCCAAACTACTTTTTGAAACAATTATTGGGAGAGAAAATTGCGCAATTTTTTTTCCCAAATTTCAGTTTCCCCTTTTTACATGAACACTAAGCAATAATTACCAGCACACTGTTTTTCTTTTATTCAATACTCTTTGATTTGCAAATTACAGTGAAAGATCAGCTATGCAGAAAGTGTAGAAAATGCCAGATTCAAATTTTCTAAACAGTTGATTTCATGGAAATTAGCTCTCAGTAAAGCAATGAATAAGAAAGTAATAAGGACACAAATTAAAAAGGAAAGTTTTGATGATATTCAGAGAAAAAGCAATGGAAGCAAAGCTTTAAAAAAAATTTGTGATTGCAACACTGAAACCTACACAAGAACTGCTGCAGGAGTATGAAAATTAAACATTTTTGATGATAAATATATCTAGTACATGCAATGTTCCTTCGTTTTCATAAAGTTTATTTTCCAACTGCAGCGAAAACATTTTGATTATATTTGATCAGATATGCCTCCCTCCCTGCTTAAAAAAAACCAATGTATTTACATAAAAGTAGACATAGTTTTGTCTGTTTTCCAATAAAATTCACAAATTAACTCATACCGGTTGGAATATGCCTTGTTCATACGATTCATCGTCGATTCCATCTCGTAACGGAAAATTGACAGCATAGTATTTTCCTTTGCCAGCTCCAATATCCTAAAAAAATTATACCAATTATTAAATCAAACAGTTCCTTTAAATGCAATAATATAAAAGTTTATCATTTTACAAAATGTATTAGTTTTATTTAGTAATATCTTTTAATGCAAGATATTCTCTACAATACTCATTAAATATATTTTCCTAACCTACGCTTCTCTTTAACTAATGACAAAGTATTTATATTTAACTAATTTGTTAGTTTTACACTTACTTATTTTTAAATAATTTTATTACATTTCAAAAAAAAAAAAAAATCTTTCTTTATAAATAAAAATAAAACAAGGCATAGTATGCTCAAAAGCAATTTCATTTTTTCAGTTTTGATTAATTTCACAATAAAAAAACTACCTAAATTTTTGTGCAGTAAAGTGTGAATATCATCATTTATTAGCAGATTTATCAGATTACAATTACATTACAAAAATTATGATTCTACTGAATGATCAATATAAAAGAACTAGGTGACCCGTGCGGAATTCCGCAAAAAAAAAAAAAAACTCTAAACTTAAAATTTAATACGACAATTTTTATTGGCTTCATTATCTGCCCGAAGTTGCAGCGCAGTGTCAAAATCTATAAAGAAAAGTCCAGCGTAAGTTGGTGTAGTCCCTGCCGGAGGTTGCAAGTTCCCGATCATATGGTACACTTGACCATGTAGTTTAAAACAATATGGACCTCTGCCAGGAATGTTAACTGAGTCCACTTTGACTGAAGCGAAGGCCAAAGCATTGTTGAATTGTCTAATATTGTCTAGGTAGTAGACACCTTCCTGTTAATCTGCCTGTTGGTACCCTGTTCCTTGGCATTGTAAAATCTTGTACGTTTGCACAACATCGCCATCAACTGCCGTCGTTCTGACAACTTTTCAAAGAGATCAAAGACACGTTCACTTTTACAACTACTACAAAAGTGATACCCTATATTAAAATCAAATACCCAAGGCTACTACTAAACTAAATACTAACGTTATCGCGAAACTACCATAGTATTTTGAAACAATAAAAGTTACAATTAAGGTTTACCGAGCTAAGCCTTGGCTTGAAATGTCGCATTTAAAATTGATTTGAACAACAATGGTAACGATTTTAGCAGTTGAGCAAAAAATTTAACTTTTTCAAACTTCAATCGCTTATAAGTCGCTTAAACGTGGATTTTCGAGATTCTCGTTACGCGGCTCTAGCGGAGAAACGTTCTAAAGAACGCATTTTTTAAATCTTTCGAATGAAATCAAAATGGAGACGATACGACAATTATTTCGCTAGATAGAGTCAATTTTGTGACCAAAAATTGGAGTTCGAATAAAAAACGAACCGACACTTTTTAGAGGGTGGGTCTAATTTTCGTCAATAGCCTGCGGGATAAGCTTCAAAATCATAAATTTTCATGCAAGTCGATAAAGAAATGAGCGAGTTTCGACCGGGTATAGGATTCGGCTTAGAGAAATAATATATGGAGATTTATTTAATAAATAAAGTAATCAAATATGATAAAGTAATCTAATATAATAACGTAATCAAAAGGATGTCGACACATTCTGACAAGAGACCCCAATAACTTGAGTCAAACATGTTTTACAAAATATAAAAAGAAAGTATGAAAGTTTATATATTTTGCTAGTATCAATGAGATAAGCACTTATTAGATTATCAATAATGGTTCAGATTTTTAAAGAAAAACAGCTTACCCTCAAATCTCCAGTACCAGGAAAATACTCTCCATACTTATGAAAAGATACGGTCATCACTCGGTCTGTAGTGTAAAAGGCTTCCTCAACACCATCACCATGATGAATGTCAATATCTATGTACAACACTCTTTGATGATACCTGAAAACAAGGAGAAAAATCAGGTATACAAATAGAAATATTTTCATGTAACTTTAGAAAAAATAAATAAACTTCTCAAAAAAAAAAAAAAAAGTTTGCAAAATTAGTGTGGATATTTTCCTACAATTTAAAAATTGCATTTTGCACTGGTATACATTAGTAAGTCCTAACATTAAATTGTTTTCTTCCGTTTAAATGGGAAAATAAATCAAGTTCAAAAGAATTCCTAAACAATTACTTTATACTTGAATTAAGATTTCATAACATACTTGAGTAGTTCCAATATTGCGAGAACAATATCATTTACATAACAAAAGCCTGATGCTTCAGATTTTTTAGCATGGTGGAGCCCTCCGGCCCAGTTGACAGCAATTTCAGCAGCTTGTTTGTTCAGTTTCACAGCACCAGCTACGATAGAATTAAAGAAATATTAATACCATTAATTGATAATGTTAAGAAATTAAGACAATAATATAAGGTTATTCGAACTTATTATCTAATATAAGTAACCACAAGAAAAGTTTCAAGATTTCATCAGGAACTAGAGTTTGAGCTTAATTTTGAAAATAGAAATTTAGAAATTCAAATTCTGTCCAGGTCATTCAACTGCAAGTAGTTTTAATGAATTTCAGATATAATAGTACTTCAAAGTACATCTATAGAAAAGTTGTGAGAAAAAGGATATTTGTCTGTATTCTAACATATTTGGGCACAAAATTATCAAAAGTTGCTATTATAAATGTCTTTTTGCATTTTCAAGATATGAAAGTAAAGAAGTGCACAATCAAACACTTGGTTACAGTTTTTTTTTCTCATCAAAAAATAAGTATTAATTAAAGAAAAACAAGTTTGAATGACAGAAATGAAATCCCACCCAGCCTATAATAAATAAGTAACTATTATATGTTTGTTAACTAAAGATGTGTTGGGTGTCTGTGTTAGTAAAGTCTGTGCAGTAAGAATTTCTTTTAGAAAGCATCCATCAACAGGCCTTTATATGTACTTGCACATATTTAATCACACTAAAAATGTGTTTTCTACAGTTTTTGTTCATTACTTTTAAACCAATTAAAAACCCAGAATATGTAGGAAGATCTTTCCTAAGAGTGTATTTTTATACTTACCAACACTACCCCCAGTAGACAACTGACAAAACTCATATAATCCATCAAAAACAGGGCAATCTTCACCAACATTAACTAGAAATGAAAACAAAAACAAAGTGAAAAAATCAGTATGTGAAACATAGATTTTTTTTTAAACTTTAAAAAAAAGTAGCTAAAAATGCATAAACGGAGCACAGCATAATACAAAAGAGCTTTTAAAAGATTTGCAGAAAGATAATTGGGCAAATCAAAATTAACATATCTCATGTCATTTAAAATGTTTTTTAAATGAAATACCTGGCGCCTTATTTCTACATTAGATTCAATATATATTTTAAAAATGACTATCATATAACATATTTTAAAATTTTCGTCATTGTGAACAAATATTTTAAAAAGTAGCCATCTCTTTTTATTTTTAATTCTTTTCTTCAAAAATGCATTCTTTTAATTAAAAACTTTAGATTAGAGCACAAAGGAGGCAGTGAGAAACAAACGGATGTAAGTGGATGTTTTAAAAGTTTTGGGCAAAACACGCTTCAGTTCAGATTCTAGGTAAGCTTTCAGAAAATTGTATATAAATCATTCAGTATAGCAGCTCTTCGCAGGACAACTAGAACTATTTCTGGTTCCACAACAAAGGAGAGGTTCTCCTACCATTGTTCATCCTAACTGACTGTCTTCAAAGTATATTGGCACTTACGCCCTTTTGCTTCTGACAATCACAAACGTTAATTTGTACTTTTGTCATTTGATTCCTCAAAAAACCTCTCCCTATCTAGGAATTGTACGCTAACTTTCTGAAGGTCTTGCAGCAGGCACCTCTGCAGGTCCAATTTCTGCAACTAAGATATGCCATTCAACAACTTGTAAGACAAAGGAATAGAAAATGCTGACTTGCAATATGAATTTTTTTTCAATGAAATTTAAAACCAAAAGAAAAATTTAGTACTTACACCGTTGCATTTGTTTATTGTATTCGGACATGTTGTCTGGTCTTATGCTTCGTAGAAAACGAACATAGTCATCGCTATGGTATTTGGTCATTTCTTCTTGAGTAGCTTTGTGAGGCCTCTATATAATTTAACGAGAAATGAAAAATTAAAAAAAATAATAATAACGCGCTAAAAACAATCTCTAAGTACCTAATGAAAAATGCAAAAAAAAGTCATGACAAGCAGACCAGTTTGCTTTACTATAAACTAATAACTTTAAAAGGGAGAGAAATTATGTTTAGGAAATCTTCAAAGTAAATACACTGTTCTTAACAGAGTACAGTCTCAGCCATTAACTGAAAACAATACTTTAATTGAGCAAAAAATTTTTTTAAAATCATGGATAACACTTAATACATTTTTAAAAGCAGACAAAATATACAAAAATACAAAAGAAAAAACTGCTGAACAAAAATTTTAAAGAACTGAAGGAATAATTACTAATTTATTATAACTGACATAAAAACCATCACTAAGTCCGCTTTTATTGTAATTGAAGTGCTTAAATTAACAGGTTGATCACATAGATAATTACATCAGGTTGTGTCAGTATATATTTCTTAATTGCTTAGTTAAAAAATTTAAACTAAAAATCAAGGCAACAAAAAGGAAAGAAAAGCGGACACTAGATCGGAGGGAAGGTTCATTTTCAGAAAATCCAATAATAAACCTGTAAACGATGCCGCTTTTCTTCTACATATTACTAACAAAAATGTTCATTTACCCCCGTTTCCATTTTAATCCATTGGAAGTTGTATTTCGTGAGCAAACTTTGCTTAAAAATGACCAAAGAATGCTTTTTAAAATTGTGGAGAGCCGACTATTAGATTATTTTTGTGATGGTACCTACAGGGTATCTGCTCAATCTGGACTTTTCAATTCCATGACTTTCCCTGACTTTCCATGACTTTTGCGAACTATTTTCCATGACTATATATATATATATATATATAAAAAAAAAAAAAAAAAACGAACTCTGCTTTGTTTTTGGAAAATTATGCACTTAATATTCTATCTTGCAAAGCAAATGACCAAACATGGCGACTGCGTTTCACAGCAACGGAAGTCCGTTCGCTTTTGAGGTCAAAAAACGATATTTTCCTACCGACACCCTCCTCCCCACCGTGCTTGTCGTCAAACGTACTTTCATGTAGCAATGAATTGTCTGTCCATAAATTTTACTGTAAGTTTAGATCCTGATATGAGTGAGGCGAAATCTGACTTCAAAACGGAACTCGTTGAGTTCCTGCCCCTCCCCCTACCTACACGATTCTTTAAAATTCAACATCGTTTTTTAATTTGTTTTTCTTTTGCATAAAACTCCTCGAAAGAAAAAGATTCAAACAAGTTTTAAAAGAAAAAGGAATCAAATGAAGCGGGTAGGGGGGGGGGAGGAGACCAAATGTAAAAGGCAAATCTGCCTATGCCGGGGAAAAAACCATCAAAAAAACCATCGAGTCTATCTTTTTGTCGTTCAAGGTCATATTTTATCAGATGAAGGAGTCCGCGCACATGCGCAGTTACACAAAATTCGCCACTCACGGTTTTAACGTTGAGAATTCATCTGATTGGTCAACACAATGCAACTTGTTGGAAATTGTAATTGACAAATCAGATTGCACCCAATAACGAAGTAAAATGACGGCGGAAGTGTTTTCGTTCTTCCGAGATCCAGGGTTGTCATTTCGTCCACTTTTTTGTAAAAAGTCCGGGACGCCGGAAGAAATGGACGAAACGGACAAAATTGGACAAAATGGAAGAAATGAAAGAAAAAACACATTTTTTTCATACTTTTGATGTATAAAATACGATTAGTATCGCTCTCGCATTACCCATTTTTCAAAATAGAATGATGGTATCATACAAAAAAAAAAAAAAGAAAAAAAAAAGAACGGCAATCAACCCATTGATTTTTAACTAATTTTATTTGAAGGAATTAAAATTTAACATAGTGAAAAAACTGTTGAGTGTAATTATATTATTGTGGAGTAGACAAATAGAAAAAAAAAAGGTTTTCTTTAATACATATTTTTAAAAAGAAATTAAAGAGTATTCTATTACCTTAGATATTTATTAACACAATACAATCCCTTAAAAAGTAAACTTTATATGATATTTTCTTATAAATTCTATATTTAAATTTTGTTTGAATTAAATGTATATTATTTACACGTATAAATGTATATTATTTGTATTTGAAAATACATTAGATGCTACAAGAAATATTGGTTTAATTTTGATTCATTTGGTCACTTTACGTTAGATTTTTTGAAGATTTAATGAATGTTGCCCCATTGTAAAATATTTATGTACACAGCATTGTTTTATGGATACATTAATGTTATTATAGGAACATATTTCATTACATGGGAAAATTTTCTTTCTCAAATCTTTTAAAATTTTTATTTCTACTTTTTTATTTTATATACACTTTTATTATTGGCAATGAAACTCCTTCACAAAAAATAAACATCTTAAAATTATTTACTGCTAATGTGTGCTTTCATAAGCATTAAATCTTATTGTTAACATTCATTTATTTTATACAGAATTTGTTGTTTATTAAATATTTGTTTGTACACATAATTATGTGTGCTAATTTTGATAATAAAACTATTACCTCATTGAAAAAAATCAATATTTTAAAACATTACTTTTAAACTTTGGATTTTTTAATCAAGAACTGTCATTTTCTTTAAAGTGGACAAAATGGACGAAATGGACAAAATGCTATTTTGTCCGGGGCGGTTTTTTCCGGCGGTTTTTTTCCACCCCGGACGAAATCAAACAAACCTGCCGAGATCGCGGGAAAAATTTCAATCGGTCCGGAGCGCTAAAATCCATGATAAACAGTCAGTTTCCATGACTTTTGGACATTTTTCGCTGAAATCCATGACTTTCCATGACCAATTTCGATCATATTTGAAATCCATGACTTTCCCTGACTTTCCATATGCGCGGACACCCTGTACCTATTATAAGCACGATTTTTGGGAAGTTAAGCGTTATAAATGGTAGTAAAGTTGGAATGATATCACTCCAGTTCACCTAAGTCTGAAAATTTGTAAGAAAGATAGCTTGAATGTTTAAAAAAAAGGATAAAATGCAAAATTTTTAGGCAAAATATGTCAAGGTTGTTAGCTATCGTAAAATGGGGTGTATAGGAACAGCGGGGTCAATCGGAACAAAACTTCCCAACCGTACAAAGAAATTCTTCATAAATATACTATTGGGTATTTTTCGCCATTAATTTCTTTTAGAAAGGTAAGATCATAGGAAGTAGAACAAAATTAGTTCTGTCAATCTGGCAACGTTACTGGCTTATAAGGAGGGCTGCATGTGGAATGCTAGAAAACATCATGTTTTCATAGACTGCAAAACTTCATACATGTAAGTACAAACCTTCTTATAATTTAAACCTGAGAGTGGTATGTTTCAATTATGCATGTATCTGAACAACTGAATACCACATTAGAATTTACGTTTTTAAAAAAATTTGTCGTAAAAATGAAGAATTCTGAAAAATGACATAGAAAAAAAATTTGTGGGGTGTATCGGAACACTTGGTTCTGTTGTTCCAGTTCCAACTTATTTGAAGGAAACTGTTTGAAAAATCAAGATTCCAATCCCAATTTCTCTAATCAAGACAAGAACAAGGATTTATTACTGTTTATCCCTTCTCGTGAGCAACTAGATCTTAGAATGACAAAAAGTTACAGATTTCAAAAGATTTTTGTTCCAGGAGACTTCTTTTTGCATAAAATACATGGGAGAAAATCATAGAGACTTTATGTAGCATAAGTTCAGTACACAGACAGTGATGAAGTAGGAAATCTTACAGAACAATCCCCAAAACCCAGAGATTTCAAGAAACTAAAGAAATGGCAGCGTTCATCGTAGAAGATGTTATGAAAAAACTTAAGTCAAGCCGCAACTGCTAGTTTTAAGGTCAAGTACATATTTGTGGACAATATGAGTGACTTCAATTTATGTTACAGCTTTGTATTTTAAATCAAAAGCATTTCTTAAAATTAATTTTAATTTTTCAGAAGTTCAAAATTATTTTTAATTTTGACAAATTATAAACGTTTACTGGTATTGAAATTAAACTTTTATTTGACAGTAACTACATGTTCTTATTCTCCCCCATCAATCTTATTCTCCCCCATTAATATATGTTCATCACATATATTACTCATGTTTATGAGACCTATTACAGGTTAAATTGAAAAAAATAAAAACTTTAACATGTGTTCCGATTGACCCCTATCTGCGGGGTGATTCGGAACAGCCCTAAATTCCTATATATATATATAAATAATAACTGTTTGAAATGTTTTGTCTTTGCTCAGAATATCAAAAGCAAAGCGAGACCGAAGTTTTTACCCAAAAAATCAAATTAAAAAAAATCTGTTAACTACTTTTTTTACAATTAAAGCTGAAAAGTGTTCCGATTCACCCCATTTTACGGTAGTATAAAAAGGTGTGATATATGGTGTTTCTACAAGCAAAAATCTTGAGGAATGCTTTTTAATGTTTGGCTAACTTTTATCATTGAAGGAATGAAGCATTTGAAATTTCTGAAAAATGAACAATTGTATAATCCTAGGATCAAATCAAAATTTGTAAATTGAATGACAAAATGGTTTTCTTCCTCAGCTGCAACTCTGAGAGAATTTGAAGTGATGAGTGAATACCTATCAATTTACTGGAACAAGCAATTTTGAGGGGTAGAACAAGACAAAGACAGGATTAAGGTGAAAAAGGGGGAATAGAACAAAACAGCAGTGTGTGCTAGAGTTGTTTTTGGAGAGGAGGAAAGAGAGGGGGAATAGTCATAGAGGCTGCACATTTGAGGGGGAAAAAAGCAAAAAGTTATGTGTCAATGTGATGAGTAGGTCCACAATCACGGCCCTCGTAATGAAATATATAGTATAGCAAAATATGATAAATCACCGGTAATTTCGAGCACTGGTTCCATATTTTGCTTTTCTTTAACACGCGAGAGCTCGCTCAGGGTCGGACACGACCCCAGCCATTTTTATTTCCATTTCTTGGAATTTCATGGACAGATAAGGTAACCATCTTTTGGGTCGCTGCCATTGTGTCCTTGATTGATAGGAAGGTGTGGTTGGAATTTTCTTAAATCCTTTTAATTCTTGAAAACTGGGGGGAGGGGGGGGGGTTCTTGCGACTGGAGTCTTAAGTGGGCACGCGAGTACTGACGTCAGTAAAGTTCTCGGAATGGAACAGGTGTTTGGAGTTGGTTCCATTCAAAGAATTTCAAAACATTTTATGAAAAGGAAGTAGTTGTCAGCAATCCTTCTTCTAGCCATGATTTTCAGTTTACAAGCATGTCGTTCACAATGATTATGTATGATTATGTTCTGTCCAAGCAAAATTCATATTTTTCAATTGCTTTTGCACTACTTATAACAAAGAAAAGATGCCGACTCCATATTAATGAGCAAGGGATGAAGCATTTTAGCTAATTACTAGACGATGGAGAAAGTGATAAATATGTGTCGTTTCAGACGATGACGGTTTAGCAATGAAGAAAACTTTAGTGATTATGACAGTGAAAGCAAATTTTCTTTTAGCAAAAATTCTGATAATCCTGATGCAGATGACATCTTTATTGGAAGAGATAAAGAAACTATTTGGCAAAGAAATAAATTTAGAGCTAATGTTTGTACTCCAGTTCGAAATATAAGTATTTTTCTTCCTGCACCAAAGGGAAACGCAAAAAAATGTTACTGATGTGTTTGAGAGCTGGAGCATTTTCGTGATAGTTCATAAAACACTTTCTTTATGCCTTTCAAATCAAAAACTAATAATTGTAGAAGTCTCTGTTAGTGAAAAAACATAAATGAATAAAATTAAATAAAGAAGTCGTGAAAAAAAGGAAAAGAAATGAAGAAAAGCACATTGGGGTCGTTTTCGACCCCGTGCGAACACTTGTGTGACAAAACATGGCGCGAGCTCTCGCGAGTTAAGAAGGAAAACTTCCTAAGAAGGAAAGGATCCTAATTTTTCACAAGAGCCAAAATGCAGCAATATTATTAAAATTTTTCAGCTATTCAGGTTCCATATTGTTAACTTTAGGCCAGGGTGTAAAAAAATCAATGATTTTTTTAAAAAAATCAAAAAAATCGGATTTTTTTGATTTAAATCAGATTTTTTTGATTTAAATCGGATTTTTTTGATTTTTTTTAAAAAAAATTAGAAACTTCAGTTATTAATTAATTTTCATTTATGAACAACTTACCTAAAAGTTTTAAAAATACAAAAACACCTTTGAAGTAAAGTTTCACCATTAAGAAACCCGGAAAAAAGTGTTAGGAGCCAATCTGAAATTAATCCTGTCTACTAGCTAGGATAAAAATCAAATGGGGCAGGAAGCTCAACCCAATACTCACTTCATTCAGCCCCCCCCCCCCTCTTTATTTTGCTTTTGTTTTGTAAAGCTGGAATATGTTCCATTTCAGCCACTAATAAAGACTGCCCCCCCACCCCCCCCAGTTGCTAATGCAAGGCATAGAAAATTCATCTTCTGCTTGGTTGTTTTCGTTTTTTCTTTTCACTGAAAGTATATCACACACATTCTATCATGTCCCCCCCCCCTCCTCAATTCACTCTTTGCAACACCTGCTGTGCACCTGCATGTATTTTCTTTATTTCACATATTAGACAACAAATAGCACTATTTGTGCAAACATATTATTTGGACTGCAACCTCCCAGCATCTGTGGATGGGGGATGAGTAGGATTACTTTTCCATTTATTAGATGGTAATCAAAGCTCTAAAAGAAAATTTTGAAAATAATGAAATTGGGATTGTCCAAGAGAGTTTTTTAAGGATTAATATAAAAAGTGATTTAAATCAATGATTTTTAAAAAAAAATCAATTGATTTAAATCGCAATTTAAATCACTGATTTAAATCAATTGATTTAAATCATTGACACCCTGCTTTAGGCAACAGGGATACAACTGTTGTAACATTGAAAAGTGTTCTCTTTCATCCACTTTCTCCACATCTTAGTGGGGAAGGTGGAGGTTAACCTTAGATGGGTCTGTGGGACCCACATAGAGGGTTTGTGAGGTAAAACCTAAGAAGTAAAGCTAAGTAGGGCAAAGTAGAGAAAAAAGAACACTTTTCTCGGTAAGACTGTTGTACCCCCGATGGCTAAAGGTTTCAGCTTTTTTTTTTTGCGTTTTAAATATTTAATAAATAACACTGCATAGAAAGTATAAATAAATACTATATAACAAAATGTAAAATGTGGTACAAAAACTGCTTACATAAATTTCCATCTTTCGATACAGTCCATAATTTAATATTAAATTATGAGTCATACGTATACGATGAGGTTTCATTGGATGTCCCTGACCATAATAGTAGTTCCCTATATCACCTGCAAACGATAAAACAGAAAAATGATATTCGATTACATTAAAGGAGAAAATTTAATACAGAAATAAAAAAAGAGCAGTCACAGGCAAAATAGTTCCTGCAAGCCAAATATGACCCTCCGGGCTAGTCGATCCGGATTTCAAAGATATTATAATTTGGCGACATATTGCCGAACGTTTGATGCCAGCTTGGGGACAAAAATGATTTTGAGATATTGGGTTCAATTTGGCGATATTTTACGAATAATCCACTGAGCGATGCTAAAATCGGCGACATTTAGAAGACAAATCATTGTAAAACTTTTTTGGCATTGATTTGTGACAAATGTTTGAGTAGTTATCTTGCTCACTCTAAGGCACTATTTTAACACTTAAGGCATCTATTATTAAATTTTTACCAAAGAAAGTAGTGTCCACACTAAACTTTAAATTTTTATAAAATATGAGAAAGGTATAAAACATATTTATAAAAAGTTGATCCTTTTTTTCTTTCAATAACTCTACAACATTTTTTTATCAATTGATATTCTGAACTTAGATATGAGTCATTCCATGCAGGGACCGCGCTAACAGTTTTAAGTTGTTAGCCAGTAAATTAGCCAAACTTTAAAAGTCTTAGCCAAATTTCAAAAGTTTTAGTCAAATAAATAAAATTTTTTTTCTTCCGTAATACAATACATATAATTTTTCTCCCCCAGTGAAGATTTCTGAGAATTTTTGTTCGCCAACACTTTAGCCACATCAGAATTTCTTTCGCCGAACTTTCGATTTTATCGCATTTGGCGAGGTGGCGAATGCTTAGTGCGGTCCCTGCCATGTCAAATCATCACACTGTTTAGGACGGCCCGTCACAGATTTGTATGAAACTTGGTACATGAAGAGATTTAACATAGTTATGAACAAAAATAATAGAAAAAAATTTTCTTTCACTTCATTCGAAAGTTATTAATT
>JAXGGA010021380.1:0-16686 GCA_038373865.1 Uloborus plumipes | reverse complement strand
AAAAATTCCTAAAAATATGATTCCATTGAGATCCCACCCTAAAATTTTGTACAAACAAAGGTGAAATACACAATAATTTTTGAGAATTTTTTAAAAGAAACTCATAATATGTTTCTGTAGAAATTTAAATTTTAAATTTAAATTTCATTTTTTAAAATATAAAATTTGCATAAAATTAGTCATGTTGCATATCAGATTAAACGGCATTTAACGTACACTGCTCAAAACAATTAGGGGAGCAAGCAAAAATGTGAAGAAAACCGTGCAAGACAGGCACGGGTTGGCATACAATGGATAGTACACATGTATCAATGCGCAATACAGAAAAAAGGACCTAAAAACTTAGGAATTAATCTTTAATTCTTTGAAAATGGGGAAAAACATGAAAAGGTGATTTAGGGCAACAATTTAGTTACGTGTAAAAGATTGAAAAAAAGGTACTGTTTAGACATAATGCATGAGTTTTAATAAGGCGTGTGGTCTCCTTGAACAGCTAAGACTGCTGCACACCTGTGTGGCATGTAGGCGATAAGGCTATCGATCTGACTTTGGGGAATACTGTTTCACTCCACAAGAAGCACAATCTCTAAGTCTTGGACAGTAACAGACGACCTTGGTCGAGTAGCAATGTAAAGTCCGAGCATAGCCCAAACATGATTAGATTCAGGTCAGTAGAGCACGCTGGCCATTCCATACGCTGTATTTTTTCAGCTTCAAGCATGTTCTCCACCAGACGAGCTCTCTTCGATCGAGCATTATTTCGTCTTCCAAAACAAAGGAATCTCCAATAGCTCCAGCGTAAGGGATGACATGAGGTTTCAGTATCTCGTCTGCATACCTTCGGCCCGTCAAAGTGCCATTCCAAATGATATGCAGGTCCATACGTCCGCCTATGCTGATTTCATCCCATACTATCCAACCAGCTCGTCTGTATTGCGACCTTTCACGAACGAATGCGGGGTTATTTCTAATTCCCCTGTTCCTCCATACCAAAACACGTCCGGTGTCATTCTTCAGACTGAATAGAGACTCGTCTCTAAGTAGCACTTGGCTCCAATCATGTTGCTCCCAATCTTGATGTTCAGCAGCCCATCTTCTTCGGGCCACACGGTGGTCTGCGGTCAACGAAATGCAGACCATTGGCCAACGTGCAGAGAACCCTCCCTCATGAAGTGGATTACGTACTGTTTGACTGGACACCCTTCGTCCTATTGCCAAGAACAACTGTCTTTGCAGATGCGTAGCATTCTCTATTCTGTTTTGACGGGTTGTTAACCGTATATACCGGTCCTCAGTTGCTGTAGTGCGTGTGGCCGACCTTGCCCTGATCAACGTCTAACATTTCCTGCTTCTTGGTATCGATTCCACAGTCTTGCAACACTTCTGACACCTCTAACATCATCCGCGACACTACGTTATGTTTGCCCGGATTCTAGCCTGCCTATAACATGCCATGGCATTGATTACGGTAAATCACGTTGCTGAGACATTCTCAAGTAACTTTGTCTCCGAAAAAAAAAAAAAAAAACCGTAAAAAAAACTACTGCGCAATCGAATTTCACAGTTGCAGCAATAAAACGAACTTTTCTGCAACATCCCGATTTCTGCAATTATCTCCTTTTTCTGGTTTTTGAAGTTTCTAACTTAAATTTGCACATAAAGTTTTCTTCCACCGTTTCCTGGTAGGCTTTAAATTATGGAATTTCATTTTATGTTAATTATCGATATACATCTTTGCGTAATTTTGTTAAAACCATGTGATCCCCTAATTGTTTTGAGCATTTTCTTTTAAAATGCCACTTACAAAATCATTCTGTCTATATTTGGTGCTGAGTCATGGTCCATTTTATGTTCAAGCATTCAATCAAAAAAAAAAAAAAAAAAAAAGAGGGTTTTTCCAAAAATCAAAGTCTCATAAATAAAAAAATAAAAGGGATAAAAATCTAAAAATTGGGGCTTTTGACTATTCCAAAGGGTACAATGGATGAGCCCAATTTGAAAGAAATGCGAAAATGCGAGGGAAAAAACGTTGGATTACTTGACATCGAATGACCCAGTAATAAACTGTAAAATTGTGGTAATAAACTAAAATTGCTGCTTTACGGTAACCAGCGGGTGACCGAGCTCCGCTCGAGGAAAACAGGTGTCGAAGCTAACTCGAAGATTTAAATTTTCAATTGTGATTTATCAAAACATCACATGCCATAAGAAAATTTGTGAAACCATTGGTGAAAAGATAACCGGTTAAAGTGCACCATTGTAAACTATTCTAAACAAAGTTTCGGAAAGGGAATTATTCTATACAAAGATTAAGTTTGAAAAGTCATAGAAAATAAAATGTAAGTGATAATAAAAAAAAACTATACAATTAAAGAAATGGTACAAAGTGAGCAGTGTAAAGATTGAAGTGTGTTGAAGTTCAATATTTTTGACAAATTTATTTAGAAAAACCAAACCCCGTGATTCCTCTTGACCAAAAACCCCAGACTCCCAAGTTTACCGGAGTTAATTAATTCTGGGGCGATTTTTGACTTGGCAACCATTCCTCGTATTACCCCTAACGTGTACCAGGGGACCGAGCCCGCTCGGTTAAAAAAAAAGAGGTTTGTAAACTCGTGTTTTTTTCTAAAGTGCGAAGTACTTATTTAGATGAACTTGAAAAGCATTTTTGACCCTTTGGTTGCAATTACGCATTCAAACCAGCCGTAATTTATTTTAAAAAACACAACCCTATTTAATCCATGCTCACCGTAAAATCACACCTAATTTCATTTCATTTGGCGCCGAAGGCGCGGGAGGATTTGATGCGAATGGATGCAGAGTCTCTGTTCTCCAGTACGCATTTGGTTCCAGTTGGTTTTGACTTTCACTTCACTTCACACTCCAGGTTCCCCCCCCCCCCCCGTTCATACCACAACTCGCTCTTTAACCGGGATGGTGCCCTGAAGAACGCTCTGCTCATTTTTAAACCTGGCCCAAGGGCCGAGCAAACCCTTGGGCCAGCACCCCCCAGAGGTTTCGTTTCACTTGGAGGATTTTGTGACCACGAACATTTTTTACGTCCCCCAGCAACCATTAATGAAGACGGTGGATCTTTGATCGGCGGCTAAATGATCGACCCGAGACCCTCCGGTTACGAGTCTGACGACTAACCGATTGGACAACCGCGGCCTTAGGCCCCTATATAGACGAGCCGACGCATCAAAATCACCACTTTGGATCCAGCACGTGTGTGAAGATTGTCTTTTCTGGCCAGTTATCGCTTTTTGGTAACTTTTTACGTAAATTTAACAAAGCTTGGCAATGTCCCGAAACTTTACTCTGGTAACCCTATTTCCTCAACAATAAAAAATGAAAGTGAAAGTTTATGAGTTGGATCCAAAGTGGTGAAACTTAAGCTTGATGCGTCGGCCTGTCTATATAGCGGCTCTACCGTTGCCCATACCCAATTCTAACTTTATTTTGATCGATCTCTTTTAAATTTCAAAAGCAATAACAATTCTAACATGTTGCCAAAAATTATTTGCCAAATACCATAAAAACATAAATTTACGCTGATGGGATTAAATATGAAATCCATTGTTAGCACGCGGTTGCTATGAAACGGTAACAATAAGAGAAATCATAAAGAAAATGGCGTAGTAAGAAATCTTCTCAAACATTTAATGAATCCTATCTGTAACTCCGAACTTTTCGACCGTAGCGCTTCAAAACCGGTGCCAATCGATTCCCCGTGGCCAAAAACCCCAGACCCCCAAGTTTACCGGAGTTTATTTATTCTGGGGCGATTTTCGACATTACAAACATCTCTCGTATTATAGTATAGGATAAACTGTATAATTGCTACTTTTACAGTTTATTACTGTGCATTTTGAAGTTCTAAACTACAACCTCTGCTGCCAGTATTATCCTATAAAAAGAACAGTTTATTTTTCGCAGTGCATACAGAATTTTCAGAAAGGGTCAATGCGAAAGAAGATCGGTAGCAAAAATCGACTAAAATAGCAGGTGAATGCCAACTTATAGAGGTTCCCGTAAATGTGTGTCAAGCAGCGGCGTAGGAAAGGGGGTGATCGCCAGGTCTGGACCCCCCCCCCCCCCCTTGAAGCTCAAAATTTCACTCCAACAATGAAAACTGAAGTTATTCCATTCTATTTATGATACTTTTTGTTCATTATCTAATCAATTTTTCGTATTTATGAATCTATATATATATAAAGATAACGGGCTCTGTTTGTTTGTTTGTTTGTAACCGATGGCTAGAAGTCCTCACATCACCTACATGCCTGAAACTTGGCGCAAAATTCGAACGTATCCCCTCGATCTGCACCTCGAACGCCGAATTCTAAATTTCGAATTAGTTATTTTTAAATCAATTAATTGGCCTCATTTTTGGTGTATCTGACATAATTGAGGAGGGGACTTTACACCACCCCCTAACATTATACGTCGCTGGAAAGGGTTTTTTTTTTCTGAAAAAGAAAAGTTTTATCGCGTTTCTCTCCGTTAATTAGAACAGGAGATATTAATTACTCAAATTTAGTCAATTTTCAGGGCTTAACTCTCTACGCAAAATACACTAAGTACACTTTCCAGACAAACTGCTCTTTCTTCAGTGGTTTAAATTTGCGTATAGAGTTATGCCTTGAAAACTGACTAAATTTGAGTAATTAATATCTCCTGTTACTTACTTAGCTTGATGTCTTTCTGATTTATTTGGCGAATTGCTTTAAACTTTAACAGGTCTTTTAGTGGAATTTAAAAGGTTGCGGAGCACATTTGAATGAAAGAATATAATAATTTTTCTTCGCAGGGTTGGAGAGAATTTAAATTTATTCGGTTGATTTCCATTTAATTTTCGGGCATCGCCGTGCGGGTACTGCTAGTGTTTACATAAAACTGAAATCAAATTATAGATGCTTGTTTGCATTTCCAAGTATTAAAGTTGGGTATTTCAAAGTTGGACTCCCCCCTTGGGGATTTTTTTTGCTACGCCACTGGCGTCAGGTGAGAGAGGTATGTACATATTGAAATGACCATTGAACCAAGCGTGAGAAAACTAAGTGTCGACTTACTGAGGTTGTCGAGCTATCCGCCGTGTCGAGTTACCGGAGTTCCTAGATATTCGCGATCCGCCGCGCCGTAGCGAGTGTTCGAAATCGATAAAAAGTGTTCTCCCGGAGAGCGAGTTCCCGTACATGGCTCTCCGCTTGCCTGTTGCTCTCGTAGAGAATCGAACGGCGCCCCGGAACAGCAGCGCCCCCCTTTTTTGGGGTGCATGGGGGGGGGGCTCTCTCTCTGTCTCCCGCGCAGAAGGGCCCGGAACCAGCAATCGTCCGGTCGTGAAGGATTCCAGTGTTCGATCCGGTGATTTTTTTTTCTTTGGAAAGCTGAGCGTGTCTTTGTGTGTGTGTGGGTGTGCAAGGGATTTTTGCTGGCGTTGGATTTTTCTGCGTGCCCGAGACGGACTGGTCTTCAGGTATGTATGGACTCGATTCGTCTTCGTTTACTGTCGCTGGCAAATGTTTGGATGCCCGGTTTCTGTTGCTTGGCGAGAACTTTGTTGGGGGATGGGAATCGCTGCCGCGCTAATCACAACAGTCGTATATACGTATACAGCATAGGTGGCTGGTGCAACAAAAATGGGGTGGGGGGGGGTCAGGAGAAATACGAGGGGATCGAAGGAAATAGGGGAGGAGTTAGGATGCAGCACTTTAAAAAAAATTATTTTTTGTTACAACTTGGTTACAATACTAGATTTTGGCATCGCTGATTGACTTCTATAAATTGCGGAATATATCCTCAACTCAGCAAGCAAGCCATCCATTCTTATGAAATAACATGAAAAAAAAAGACGTTTTTTTTTTTAATTGTCAGCTTTTATTTTGGTGAAATTGATCAATCCACTGAGTGAAAATCATTTTTCACTCGATCATAACTTTTTCCCGAGAAAAGTGAGGGGGCAAAGCCCTTTACCTTTGTAAGTGAGGGGCAGTCGCCCCCTTGCCCCCCTGTACGAGCCGCCTATGGTATGCAGTGAAATCCAGTCGCGACGAGCTTTAGGAGGCCGAAAAATTTTGTTCGTTGCAACAAAAATTTCACTGTAACGAAATTCAAGTAGCGTAAGTTAATTAGTAAATTATAATAATTAAGTTGCAATTTATAATTCAAGTAAGGGAAGCTAATCTCGGACTTGAACATTTATTTCGTTGTTGCTGATGTTGTCTTGTGCCATCCAATCTGGCAATTTAAGGTGCCCTGTTTCATTTTTTCAGCTGTGCCCTGTTTCATTATCCATAGTTAGTGCATGCCATACACTGCAAAAAAGGAAGTGTTGTTTTTTACAGTATGACACTGGCAGCCGCGGTTCCAATTTAAAACTGTGAAATGCACTGTAGTAAACTGTAAAACTGTGAAATGCACTGTAGTAAACTGTAAAACTAGCAATTTTACAGTTTATTAATGCAAAGTTAGAAATTTTTACAGTTTATTGCCGTGAAATTTAGCTGTACTGCACTGTAAAAACAGCAGTATAATACTGGATGAAGAGGTTCCAGTTTAAAACCGTAAAATGCACGGTAATATACCGTACAATTAGCAATTTTACTGGTTATTACTGTAAAAATAGCAATTTTATAGTTTACTAGCTTTATACCCGGCGTTGCCCGGGTGCGTATTAATACAACATAGCATTCAGAAAAGAAAAAAAAAATTGGAAGAATTCTATTCTTATTTGGGTTTATTTTTTATTGATATAGATTTTATTATTGCAACATACCTCTTATTTGGTTGAATTCAGTCCACATGGTTGTACAAAAAGTTCTAGGTACAAACTCCCAAAAGAACTTAATTATCACGGAAAGTTCACAGAAAAATAGCACCAGCTAAAAGCGAAACATGTATAAGGCTTTTAATCCATGTTTTTGCATAATTCCTCTGATAGGAGGATAAGAAAAATTTTTTCTGTATCATACATATTTTGTGCCAAATGAGAACATGAATTATAATTGTTTTTGACTTATTTCATGCTAAAATGAAATAGGTGAGCCTTGAAATGAAAATTCATTGTTTTAATTTTAATCTTTGTTGGAAAATGCTAATATTTAAATACCATAAATTTTATCAATTTGTAACCTAAAGGCTCATGTCGATTAAAAAAATAGGCCTAATAATAGGCTAGATTCCTATAAAAGGGTCATTTTTTGACAAAAAACTTGAATTTGAGCTTTTTAGATTTTTTAAAATTTCAAGACCCCGCCTATGAGAATTCTAGGGCATCAAGGAACCTCTGTGTCAAGTTTGATGAAAATCTGACACAAACTGGATTTGTATAGAGAACAAGTATACAAACAAACATACAAGCATTCACTCATTTTTATTGATATAGATTACTGTAAAGTTAGAAATTTTTAGTTTATTACTATAAAATTAACCGTATTATAAAGACAACATTCATTTTTACAGTGTACTCTGTAAAAAATAGATGTTGTTTTTATAGTATAACGCAGCTAATTTTGCAGTAGTTTCACAGTAATAAACTGTAAAATTGCTAATTTTACAGTAGTAAACCAAAATTGCAAGTTTACAGGAATAAACTGTAAAATTGCTAATTTTACAGTAGTAAACCAAAATTACAAGTTTACAGTAATAAACTAAAATTGCTAATTTTACAGTAGTAAACCAAAAGTACAAGTTTACAGGAAGAAACTGTAAAATTGCTAATTTTACAGTAGTAAACCAAAATTACAAGTTTACAGTAATAAACTGTAAAATTGCTAATTTTACAGTAGTAAACCAAAAGTACAAGTTTACAGGAAGAAACTGTAAAATCGCTAATTTTACAGTAGTAAACCAAAAGTACAAGTTTACAGTAATAAACTGTAAAATTGCTAATTTTACAGTAGTAAACCAAAAGTACAAGTTTACAGGAAGAAACTGTAAAATCGCTAATTTTACAGTAGTAAACCAAAAGTACAAGTTTACAGGAATAAACTGTAAAATCGCTAATTTTACAGTAGTAAACCAAAATTACAAGTTAACAGGAAAAAACTGTAAAATTGCTAATTGTACAGTAGTAAACCAAAATTACAAATTTACAGTAATAAACTGTAAAATTGCTAATTATACAGTAGTGAACCAAAATTACAAGTTAACAGGAAAAAACTGTAAAATTGCTAATTTTACAGTAGTAAACCAAAATTACAAGTTTACAGGAATAACTGTAAAATCGCCAATTTTACAGTAGTAAACCAAAATTACAAGTTTTTCAGTAATAAACTAAAATTACTAGTTTCACAGTTTATTACAGTGCACTTTACAGTTTGAAACTGGAACCTCTGCTGCCGGTGTTACACCGTAAAAACAACAGCTTTTCTTCTGTAGTGTAGAGACCCGTTTGAAAAAATATAAAGATTGCCAAATTTTCATATCACAGCACATTTGCACAAAGAAAGGACAAGGACAGGAGAGAGAAAAGACACCCATGCCCGATCCGAGGTTCGAACCCGGGACCATTCCATCCCAGTCAGACTTCTCTAATCACTATACAAGTCTCCTCGAACATTATTTCGTTGTAATGGATAATTCATTGTAGTGGTATTCGTTATAATGGTATTTCCCTGTATATTTGCAAGAGCGCGCGTGTATGTATGTGTTATGTTCGACACTGTATCCTTCATTTCGAAGCAATCTCAGCCAAAAAAAAAAAAAAAAAAAAACTGCTGAAAAGTTTTTAAAAATCTGCAGAATATTTAGAGAAAACTAGTGGAAAAATTTCTTTGCGGATTTTCTGCAGATTATATAGAAGATAAAATGCAGATTTTCTGTCCTCTAAAATTCTGCAGAAATCTGTGAAAATACTTATGTATACAAAAAAAAAATATATGTTCCTTTTTTCTGCAGATTATTTTTTTTAATTCGGAATAGGTTGATGCTTTCAAAGCTACAGCGCGAGCAAGTAGCTCTGTGAAGTTGGTTATTTTGTCGCACAAGTACAGTTGCAGCAAAAGTGCTTTGCCGTCGAAATGCACCAAGTGTGCTACTCGTTTCCAATTATACTATAAAAAATTAAAGTTTTTTTTATACAGTATAATACAGTATATACACTAATTTTACAGTGCTAAACTGTAAAATTGCTAATTTTACAGTAATGAACTGTAAAATTGCTAATTTTACAGATTATCACCGGGGTCATTCCATTTTAAATCAATGAATTTTCAAAAAAGTTGTTGCATCATCATTTTTGATTTTGATGAAAATTTGCATGTGCATTCCTTTTACTTCCCAGACCTCAAAAATTTTTTTTTATTTTATTTAAAAAAAAATTATCCTTTGATATGTAGGCCATTTTTGCTATTGGCAACAGTACAAATGGAGAATTTTGATGCTTTGTCTTATAAACTATAACTTTTTTTCCATCAAAGATTTTGAGCTCAAACATAGCTCATTGGGAAGCTAAGAAAGAGATCTTTTTATATATGATATCAATAAATTTCATACTTTAAAAAAAAATACTCATTTTTTCAAGGTCAAAGTTTGCGACGAAAATCTCATTTTTTAATAGTTTTGAAAATTAAAAAACCCATGAAGGGTTTAGAATAACAAGTGTAGATGCGACATTGGTGTTTCAAAAACGTCGATGTTCAAAAATGGGACATCGCATCTTTTAAATACAGGGCCATTCCAAGGAACACGGTCGTTTTGTCCCGAAGGAAACGCCTCATATGTTTGATTAAAAGTAATAATTCAAAATGGTAACGAACGAGATTCTGCTGCTTAGGAAATCACGCACGTGTGGGCGATTTCTTAAGGAAAAAATTTCGTCGTCACCTGTTACCTTTTAATGATATGTACGAATCGTCACGTGTGGTGGGATAAAATGGCTACCTTTTTCGTGGAAAAGCCAGCCAAAACATTTTTTTTAAACGGTTTAAATTATTACTAGGTGACCCGTGCGGAATTCCGCAAAAAAAAAAAAAAAACTCTAAACTTAAAATTGAGTTATTCAGGTTCAAAGATTTCAGTCCTCGATTGGATGTGTTAGATTTGGTGTCTTAGTTTCGCTCCCCTGCTAATCAAATCAAATACCCAAGATATAAAAATCAAATACCCAAGGCTACTACTAAACTAAATACTAACGTTATCGCAAAACTACCAGAGTATTTTGAAACAATAAAAGTTACAATTAAGGTTTACCGAGCTAAGCCTTGGCTTGAAACGTCGCATTTAAAATTGATTTGAACAACAATGGTAACGATTTTAACAGTTGAGCAAAAAATTTAACTTTTTCAAACTTCAATCGCTTATAAGTCGCTTAAACGTGGATTTTCGAGATTCTCGTTACGCGGCGCTAGCGGAGAAACGTTCTAAAGAACGAATTTTTTTTAATCTTTCGAATGAAATCAAAATGGAGACGATACGACAATTATTTCGCTAGATAGAGTCAATTTTGTGCCCAAAAATTGAAGTTCGAATAAAAAACGAACCGACACTTTTTAGAGGGCGGGTCTAATTTTCGTCAATAGCCCGCGGGATAAGCTTCAAAATCATAAATTTTCATGCAATTCGATAAAGAAATGAGCGAGTTTCGACCGGGTATAGGATTCGGCTTAGAGAAATAATGTATGGAGATTTCTCAGCAAATGAGACATGTTTCATCGACATCGGAACCTTAGCTTTCATAATGTTCGGCATGTTTTGCCGTTGCTACATTAATACAGCAAACAAAATTGACCGATTCGTACAGCACGTGACGCGAGGTGACTTTGGATGTCCTACACGTGACGCGTACAAATGAATTAAATTTTAACGAACAAAATTATAAAACATAAAATATAACTGTGTCGGGAGTATCTTTGCATCCAATGTAAAGATTAAAAAATGTGATTTCTCCCCCCAACCACTTCTTTAAAAACTATCTGCTTATGTAATTTGATAACCCTTAGTAAAAGTGTAGCATCTGTCGGTCAGTCTCGCTGACCGCCCTTTCTTTAAAAAAAAAAAAATAATAATAATAATTCTGACACAATTCGACTTTATTCGAAAAAATATAAATTATTTTGTCAATAGATTTTTGATGAAAAAAAGACTCCGGTCAGTTTCTTTATTCTCCTGAACAGTTTTTCCATTTGGCACTGCAAAGCTTCTTCTCTTTTTTGTCGCGTTTTCAACTTTGGAGTCTTTCGAAGAAAGCAATACCGACCGTCTATCATTCCGCATACACACATACATAAAAAAAAGGAGAACTCTAGTGCGTGCGTCCTCCCCTAAAAGCAACAAAATATTTCTCAGACATGACAACAAACAGAAAAAGAGCAAAGACGTCTGTGAAAGAGCGCCCGTTCTTTCCAGAGAGGATCCAGTGTTAGAAGCTTGAATGCGCTTGGCGAGCGAGCGGGAGTCCAGATTTGAAGATGATCGCCCTTGCGTCGGTGTTGCCTGAGTGTTGGCGATAGCATTGCAGAAAAATAGCCAAATTTTAATTCTAATCTATATCAATAAAAATGAGTGAATGCTTGTATGTTTGTTTGTATACTTGTTCTCTATACAAATCCACATTTACGTCAGATTTTCATCAAACTTGACACAGGTTCCTTGATGCCGTAGAATTCTCATAGGCGGGTCTTAAAATTTTAAATAATCTAAAAAGCTCAAATTCAAGTTTTTTGTCAAAAAATGACCCTTTTATAGGAATCTAGCCTATTATTAGGCCTATTTTTTTTAATCGACATGAGCCTTTAGGTTACAAATTGATAAAATTTATGGTATTTAAATATTAGCATTTTCCAGCAAAGATTAAAATTAAAACAATGAATTTTCATTTCAAGGCTCACCTATTTCATTTTAGCATGATATAAGTCAAAAGCAATTATAATTCATGTTCTCATTTGGCACAAAATATGTATGATACAGAATTTTTTTTTCTTATCCTCCTATCAGAGGAATTATGCAAAAACATGGATTAAAAGCCTTATACATGTTTCGCTTTTAGCTGGTGCTATTTTTCTGTGAACTTTCCGTGATAATTAAGTTCTTTTGGGAGTTTGTACCTAGAACTTTTTGTACAACCATTTATATTTATATACCCAAACCTATTTTTTTTATATACCCAAATAAGAATAGAATTCTTCCAATTTTTTTTTCTTTTCTGAATGCTATGTTGTATTAATACGCACCCGGGCAACGCCGGGTATAAAGCTAGTATTAAATAAAAAGAGAGAGTGATTTTGTTTATCGATGTCTATGTTCGGCAGACCGATAGAGTCACTCCGTTAAAAGCCGGTCGAGTGATAACTTAGAGCGAATCATTTATTTTTAATAAATTATAAGCATTCCCGTAGACTCTAATACTGTCGTGCTAAGCGCAAAAGTGGTATCTGCAGCCGAGCTCAAACTGAGATAAAACTCTTTAAAGTTTTGCGCCACCATGTATTTGATCCAGATGAAACTTTTTCCGAATTTTTTGAAAAATAGTTCTTCTTCTCGAATGACCCTATCATTTTGTATTTAGGTAAAATACGTCACGAAGAGCCACCTAGTGGCGATAACTCAATGTTGTCAAAAAGTGCAGATACCACTTTTGTGCTTAGCACGAAAGTCGAAAAAACAACCATTTTAAGACATCTGACTCTTTATTATATGTGGGCGATTCTCTGTAAACTCGTCATTTTTCACACGAAATCTGTCCGGGCACGTTTTTTTGAAATGTTCGTATAATTATAATACTATTGCTCAGAAAATGAATCTATGATGATAGGGGATAAGTCCCCCGCCTAGTATAACTAGGCAGGGGACTGTGCCAGGTGACTGTGTTTTTGCTCTTTGTTGCGTAATATCCGCAAAACTACTGGAGCATAATTAGTTACGAGACTACCTATAAATTTAGGCACAAATCGTGGACATAATCACTAATATGTTTTATAATTAAATTAATTGATAATTAATAAAATCACTCCCTAGAGGACTGTTTACGCAACGAACCTGATGCATACTTTCATCACAAATGTGGCTCTCAAACTAAGCGTTTCTAAGTAAGTCTCTAAGCGCAAACTAAGTAGCGTTTCAACACCGTTCTCGGCGATTTCGGTAAATTCACACTGATTACTTTAAACTTCATGCCAAAAAGAATTTGCAAAAGTTATAGATTTTTCGTATTACAGCCTTGAATTTGTTGCAGGGGACTGTTTGAAAAAACTCCGGACAGAATTTACATGACAATTTTAAGTTTTAGAAATACGTAATTATACCTTACTTCATAAGTAAAATATAGCTTCATTATTCTATTTTTAGATATTAATTGCCAATTTATGCAGTGTTAATAGGTTTTTTGAAATACTATCTTTAACAGTTAAACTATGGGATTGGGACAGCCAGGGGACTGTGTTTTTGGCGTTTAGATAATTTCTAGAAAAAAATATTAAATTGTTATCACTCCAAATACAACTGGGCCACAAAGTGTTAATGCTTTACTTGTATTAAGAGCGATAATTACTTTATTACACTTTATTATTTTTAAAATACTCGGTCCGGACAGGTACTGGAAGAAATAGTGATTTTTAAGTCGTTTTTGGGAAATTTCACGTCAAAAAATTTTTGACCTCACCATTTCCGATTCTGACTTAAATGGGTGTGAAGGTCGCCTATGACAAGACGAGTAATCCTGCCAAGTTTTAGATATCTACTTCAAATATCGTACGACATACCTATACCTCAGAACCAGACTAACGTAAGTCCATTTTCGTCATTTTTCGGTAGAGGGGAAAAACGATTGTCGAATACATCGTTTTTCCCTTCTACTGAAAAATGACGAAAATGGACTTACGTTAGTCTGATTCTGAGGTACAGATATACAGCGTTTGTTTGAAAAAATGTATGCAACTTCTTTTCTAACTATAGCAGGGGGTGTAGGAACCGGGGGAGCTGGGGGAGCTCTGGCTACCCCTGGAATATTTCAGACCGGCTCAGCTCCCTCGGAAAACTTCTTTACTAGAACATTCTGTAGCACATTTTTTTCCTCAAACCTTTTTTTAAATGTCTGATCTACTTTTCTTAGGAAATTCACGCAATGTTTCAAAAAATCGTCAAAAGTCATTTTTTTAAAGGTAACAATTGGAACGTTTTCCGTTAGAGAAATTTGAGATTTCCTATTTCTGAGCAAGTATTGTATCTAAAACTAAGTTCATATAAAAAATGCATAAGTGTAGTTAAACTTGTTTTTCTGAGGAAAGAGATATTTGCAATGATTTTAAATTCTTTCTATTCATAAAAGTGTTTATTTGAACATTTATGACTTTATAATCGATCTTGTATGTGAAGGGGCGAAAAATGTGTTTTGCCCCCCCCCCCCTACGGAAAGCGTGAAGATCCAGCATTGCTCCGGGCTCCCCCTGTTTATACAAAGTTCCTACGCCACTGAATTATAGTAGATTAATAATTCAAAAACCATTGTGAAGGCAAGAGATAGAGAATTCCATTCTGTTACATGACATTCATACCACAGGTTTAAGTTTCTCATTGCATCAAAATGGTTAAAAAATCCCTATTTTTGCCAGCAAAAACGTAACGCGCTGACATGCTGCTCAGGAGAGCCCAAGGAAAGATATATTAATAAAGAGCCAGGCGTCTTAAAATTGTCACTCGAAAACGTTGCTACAACCAGGGCTGCGGAGTCGGAGTCGGAGTCAAAGAGTCGGAGTCGGACTGATTTTGGACCAAAGGAGTCGGAGTCGCTGAAAAACATGTCGACTCCGACTCCGACCACCGACGATTTGGATACAATTTTATGGAGGGGAAAACATATCTATGAAACTAACAGATACAAATTTTCAGCGTCCAATATCCAAATCCTAAGCATCCGGGATCATTAAAAAGGGCTTCAAAATGGCGGGTCTGCTTTGTGAAACGAATTGCTATGTTTGGGCTTATGCAAGTGAATAAAAAATATTTGCGGCAAAAATGCAACGTGTTCAAATAAAGTCTGGCCATTTAATAAGAAAAGGATGAGTTTTGTACGGAGTCAAAAGACAAGAGCGGCACTTATCTTTTGCTCTGGAGAAAATGGACTTTTTGGGAGGTCACAGTGACCTCCGAGAATGGAGGTAAATGTGGTGAAATTACCTGCGAGAATTCTTGAGGAAATTGAACTTTTTGAGAGGTCACAATGACCTCCCATGATCTCCAACTGGGATACCCCAGCTTGCTACCACCCCCCTAAAGTGAGTCCTGGCTACGACCATGCATAAAAATGAAACTTTTAAATATGGACTTAATATTTCAACCTTTGTTTAGGGTTTTTCCCTCTTCACATTTGGGTAAAAAAAATAAATAATAAAAAAAGCAGGAGTTGGGAGTCGGAGTCGGAGTCGGAGTCGAAAGTTTAAAAATCCCGGAGTCGGAGTCGACCATTTTTCCTCCGACTCCGCAGCCCTGGCAACACAGTAAAAGCAGGAACCAAAAGCCCGACGAGGGGAACAGTTGGCGAGATTTCCCGGCTACACTGTTCCCCGTTCAGATTGGAGGCTATCAGCTACCTATGGTAACCCTACTCATGTCCACGTTCTGATTGACAGGTGGTCCTCGGAGAGCGCCAAGAAGAGAGATGGAACCATTAGGGAGGGAGCTCTTCACCACTGGAGTAATGAAATGGATTCATCACCGAGGGGTGGGGACGACTTTTATAAAAGTGATGGCCGCCTTTTTCTCTTTTTGATCGAGCGAATTGTGTCCACGCCCACACTGGTATTTGAGTTGAAATTGGAGAGATATTTTTTTTTCGGTGTGGGCAAATCTTTAAAAGAAAAACCTCACACAGCAGAAATTGAACTGTTCTTTTTGCAGTATAATACTAGCAGCCGATGTTCCAATTTAAAACTAAAATGCACAGTAATAAATTGTAAAACTATCGATTTTACAGTTTCTTACTGTAAGGTAAGCGATTTTACAGTTTATTGCCGTAAAATTTAGCTGTATTATACTGTAGTATAATACTGGCAGCAGAGGTTTCAGTTTAAAACTGTAAAATGCACAGTGATAAACTTTGAAACAAGCAATTTTACAGTTTAGTACTGTAAAATTAGCAATATTTCTATTTATTACTGTAAAATTAGAAATTTTTACTTTATTATTATAAAATTAGCTCTATTTTACTGTAAAAACAACATTCATTCTTACAATGCATGATCACAATTTCGTGTCGGGTAAAATAAATTGGAAAGTGTCAGCTATTAGGGAGGATTACTTGGTGATTATTTTGCTGCTTCAGATTTTATCTATTAATTTAAGAAAAAATTATAATATTGTACCATTTCCATCATGCACTACGATATTTATGACAGCGCATTATTTACTATATCTCGCTTTAACTCATCTCTTTTTACCTTAGCACTTTTAAATGATAGAGTGCCTTTTAATTACAATCCCTTAAATCCGCACCCCCTCTCTCTCTTTCACGTTATCTTTCGAAGCATATTTCGGCTGTTTAAGCATTTTTTTTTCACTTTTCTGTGATTTTCTAAGTGATATTTTCATTAAGTAAAAATATTTTTCAAAAAAAAAAAAAAAAAAAACCATCGAATTTAGTTGAAAATTGCTCTAAAAAGTAAAAAGTAATTTTAATCTTTGAACACCATCAACATTACTTTCGATTAAAAACTTTGAAAACGGGGCAAAAACAATAGATAGAATCATACG
>JAXGGA010021379.1:0-16688 GCA_038373865.1 Uloborus plumipes | reverse complement strand
TAAAATCTTTTTGTAATTGATGAAAGCTAATTAACAAAAATACCGTGAAGCTTAGACACTCAAAATGTTTACTTTTATTGCAAAATGCATTTGCTGTCAAAAAAATTTTTCTAAGCACTAAAATGAATTTAAAGTACCAAAAGCCATTATGGAAACACCAATCTCGAGGGCATATGACTTAGCTGCCAAATTTTACCTTTGTGCATGCAAAATATATTAGTACGCACCTGGACATAAAATATCTTTACATTACCAAGCTTATTTTACTGCATCTAATTTACACGTTATAATTTTCAAACATGTGCGAATAAATATTGAAAATGTTAACAAAATCAATTGTGTAATTTGCTCACGTTACTTTTTTTATAAATTGAAAGCAGGTACTCGCATTATTATTCGTTTACTGTGTCCTAAGGCAGAAACTAGGTCGTTACTCTTTATTGACTTGAAATCCCACAAAAAAAAAAAATGATTGATACAAAAATAGCTCTAAGTTGACTGAACTAAAATACCTTTCTCAATACTTGGTGGCTATTAAAGCAGCTAATTTTGAAGCTAAGGTAAAAGAAAAGAAAAGAAGAAGCAATCGATGTAGTTGAACGATCAGACGGGATGTAAATGAAATTTCGTCTCTTACATAGCTGAAATGACTCGTTTGTAACTAAATTGAAGAACACTTATGCACATTAATTTGCGCAATTGCATATCATAATATGTTAACGATAAAAAAATTCAAGATTTTGTTTAACAGTTGAAATATCTGTACTTAAGTACTTTAAACAAGTGAAAAAGCTGAAATGAATGAGTATTTTGAATACAAAATTCATGAATTTATTGTAGACTGCTTTTTTGTTACATTATAATCAATACTTATGGGTAGTGCAACATCATAAAGTCTAATATCAGCGTTGTGAATCTAAAACTCGGAATCAATCATCTGTTTTTGAAATAAAATATTCAACTTCAGGAATAAGGGGCCGTCCACAAATCGCACATCCAGAATGAAAGGGGCACATCTCAAAAATTGCCTTTTTTGGAAATATTTTTAAAAAGCATACCTTAGTACACCTTACATGAGAAACTGACCCATTTTTTTCTAGAGTTAACAGTCGCAGCTAAAAAGCAACTTATGCCCTTATCATTCTGTGGATTCTGCCGATTGTGAAGGGAGAATTGAGTTTGAAAGGGACACATCTTTGATAATCAAAGTTTGTCGAGCTTCTTTGGTGCAAATTATGGTTAGTTTACTTTTTTAAAACCAATTAAGAAAGCCGTAGTTTTGATTTTTTTAAATGACACTCATTTTAATTGCTTGTTATTAAGTATAAGTTGTTTGTGCACTAGTAAGTTATGAAGGGTTCCTTTTTTTAGAACAAGAAGAATAGTATTATGTAACCTACTGTCAAATCCTTAGGAATTAAAATTTGATTTAATATCGTTCTGAAATGAAACAGCAATAGGTAGGTTAAAGTCTGACAAGAACTTCAAAAAAATTTAAATAGTGTACAAGCCGATGCCCGTAAGAATAGCTATTTTGAGATGTGCCCCTTTCATTCTCCACGAAAATAGAGAATGAAAGGGGCACTTCTCATTAATTACCAACTTATTTAAAATTGGCCGGGAAACGCACACCATAGTCACCCAGCAGAACCTTTAATCAACCAAGCAATGAGTTTGGCTAATTGTAATAGTTATTAGAGCCAGGGCAGGAATTTTAAAAAGTTAAAATTTTCAAATCGATTTTTCTCAAAACAGCTATTTTAAGGTGTGCCCCTTTCATTCTGGATGTGCGAAATGATGTCACGCTTTGTGGGGTGAGGGAGGGAGTTGTGAAAGTTTGAGAAGGGGAGGGAGAGGGTAACAAGAAGTGTGACACCACGCCTTTTTGATAAGAATGTATCAATGAAAAATAGCATGACATGTGACAAAGGAGGGGAGGGGGGATAAAGTGAAGTGTTGTACTTTTGAACAAAAAAGGGGGGGGGGAGTGGGAGGTCAAAAATAGTTTTAAAAAGTGTGACATCATTTGTAAACAGCCGCTAATAAAACAGCTTTTTGAGTTTGATATTTTATTCTTTTCTTTTTGCTATCCTTCGTTTCTTTGTTTAGAATTCATTGCTTTATTTTTTTATTATTATTTTCAGTCTCAAGATTTCGTGCAGTGTCTTCATGAAAATTTAAACATGGTGAGTTGAGAATTTTTTTTTTTTTTTTTTTTTGCAAGCAGTTTCACTTGCATTTATTGTACAGTGTGCATCATTCAAAATTGACTTCAAAAGTGAACATATAGTCAGTGAATCTTTTTAAAGTCAATTTATAATGAGATGCCATCGATAAGCCTCTCTCCAAAAATTGCGGGATAAACTCACTAACAGATCACTAGTGAAAATTTAGTCGGCCGCGGTACTGTAGTCATCTTCTAACGGCCATATTCACCAGCCAATTTGAACCTCAGTTAGACACCAGAAACATCGGTGTCTGTTTCGACCATTCAAATGACTTCAATGGCAATTGACGTATCTTACTGAACTTCAATTCGCTTAGTGAATGAATATGGCAGTTAGTGTTATCTTTGGAGAAATGTTTTGTAACTTATAATAACTTAAATGTTATTTTTGAAAAAATAAGTCACAGATAACTCTAAATCGCTACTGAAGTCTCCTGAATGATAGTTGATCATTTTATTTTTACGTGTAAAATGATAACAGCTAAAAAAAAAAAAAAAAAAGAAAAAGAAAAGAAAAATGCGACACTCAAGTTTCTATAGAAGTTCATTTGCTATGTAAACAATATTGATGCTACTTTATTTTTGTACAATAACTTCTTTTTTGTTTTTCTTCAATTAGATTATATTATGTGGATATGATTCTTGCTTTTGTCTCTATCGCTAGTTTCTCACGATAGAAGACTTTACTTGAAAAAGCATTTAATTCAATTTTATTCTATTGCCTTTAAGAAGCTTTCCGTAGTATTTGGAGTATTTGTAGTTGTGCTTTTCTTAATGATCTCTTCTGCAAACCAAAAGCATAAGACTCTATTGGCGAAGCTTCTGTCTACTTTACTCGTACAGTGAAGTTCCGTTATAACAAATAATACTAACACAGCAAAGTTTCCGTTTCAATGAAATACATTTCAATCCAGATTTAGTTTAAATTACATACCTTAAGTTCCATTACAATGGGATTCTATTTACAACGAACAAATGTGTGGTCCCCTTTAGTTCGTTATAAAGGGATTTCCCTGCAAAGAGTCATACATTTTTTTTTTCTGTTTGGAATGTTTTTTGTGCTATATGTGTGGTAGATTTGAAAGTACTACTGGAGATTTTATCCGTTTGCAGCTTAAAGATTTTGGACATTTTTATCACACGAATAATTAATTTCTTCATTAAAAATGGCTGCAAAACTTTAAAACGGGGTAGTGTTAAAATGATAAAAAGAGGTTGGAGCAAAAGTACCTTTTATTATTCTCATTGATGTAATATTTTCTCCTTATGAATGAGACTAAACTTAGTTTTTTTTTTTTTTTTTCAAAGTTTTTTTGAAAATGTTGCTGTTTTCTCCATTACTATAAGGAAATAATTTAAAAAATTGTTTTCTATTGTGTAGAATTGCACCATGATGGAAGATCCAATGAAGATGGAAGAGGGCAGTATGGCAGTTGAAGAGTCTGAGGAAGCTCAAGCAGTTCTTTAAAGAAAATCTATATAAAATTTTTTTGATAAAAAAAGCTAATTTTAAAAGCTTTTAAAGTAATAAATAAAAAAAAAAAACACTTGTCTTCTGTTTCACATTTTCATTTTCTTGATGCCATTCCCCAATTCTAGTTGCATAGTTAAGACATATACTAAACAAAAACGATATAATTGCTCTAAATTTTGCTAACCAACACCTCGAAGTCCCATTTGATATTGAACAAAACCAATCTCTAACAATTTTTTAAATTGTATTCTATTTCTCCTGGGTATCCAGAGTAGATGGATGACCTTTATGCCTGTATCCAGAATATTTAAAAATAAAAGGTTTTATCCCCCTTCCCCATCGTTCGTATTCTCAGATTGCCAAGTAATAAACTGCAGGACTAGACCCTATATTTAAAAGGAGAAAGATTCAAATCCCACCTCCAAACCTTCATGTAGTTGCATTGTCAATTAAGGATATAAGCTGAAAACTTAGATCCTAGATTTCAAAAGGGGAAAGGTTATCCTCCAACCCCCCCCCCCCCCTACACCCTCTATGTAGTCGTAATGTTAAGGTAATAAACTGCAGACCTATTCCTTGGATTTTATTTTTTTGAAAGGGAAGGGCTCTGCAATATTACAGATAGGAGATGATATCGCTCTAGGGGGGATGCAGATTTCTATTATAAGTAACCGTGGTTAAAGGTTAGAGCAATAGATGTCTATATCCTGTGTAACCAGAGGAGGCGGCCAGAAGTGAAATTTCCCCTGATGGTTGTTATAGTTACGGCGCTATGGACTTTTCTTCCACTTGACTTTAGTAACAATGGTTAATGCAAACGATTGAAATTGTTTTGAGAGTAAACTATTATTCAATCAACGTTAATATAATACTTATTGAATTATTTATGTAACGGATAATCATGAAGGCAAGTCTTGCTAAAACAAACTATTTAGCACTAGATTTGTTAGAAAAAGTTTAGAAATAACCGAGATACGAGGACATAAATAAAAGCGTAAGCCTAATTTGATAAACATAAAATAAATGAAATGCCTCAACAGCAGTGTATAAAAAAACAGGGTTGCCACAGGGAAAATTCATTAAAAAAGTAGCAAAAGTAGCCAAAAACGTATACAAAAGTTGCAAAAAAGTAGTCCCAAAAGGAAAAAAGTTGCAAAAAAAGTAGCCCTTAAAATTGAAAAAGTTAAAAAAAAAAAAAAAAAAAAAAAAACAGTATTCATGATCAGATAAATGAAGTAAGATATAAATAGTACAGCTAAAAATGTAACATTTGTAATAAAACCTCATCTGTTTTGCTGAGGAATTTAAATTGAATGTGCAATTACAAAAAAGTTTTTTTTGCCAAAACTTATTAAATAGGGAGTGCCCCCCCACAACTACAGTAAATTCTATTCAACTATTTTGATGAGAATACAATGAAAAACCAATATAAATAAAGCAAATTATAAATAAAATACTGCCAGTATCTGTTACGAGGATGCAGTAAAGCAACATTATTAGTGTAAAAAATTACGTGGTCTTTTGTTGCAAGAACTAGTTAAACATTAACTAGAACCTTGAAAGTACAGCAGTACTTTTGCCAGAAACTTGATACTAATTTGATTTTTTTTCCTCTGATTTCTTGACTGCCCTTTACAGTTCAGCTTTTTCTTTCTCTTATTTTTGCTCACTTTCTTTTGTTTTAAAATTTTTTAATTTTCTTCCCTAACCTTAGCTACTTTTTTTTATTTCACTCTGTCGTCAAACTGATATCAGCACCTTATGTGCTGATATAATTCGCAATTTGGATAACTATAATGTAATGCTCCACACAGGGCCGTAACCAGAACTTAGTTTCGGGAAGGGTTTTACCAAACCTATTTCCCAGTGAAATCTATAAAGTCAATAAATTTGATTTCATGTTCTATATTCTGTTGATTTTTGTTACAGTAGAGGTTAAAAGGGTATTAACATGAAAACTGAAAAAAATAATTAAATAATAATAAAAAAATGACTCATCTTTTCAATGAAGAAAAAAAATCTGGACTTACTCATATACACGCATTCGAAGGAGTACTTTTAAAATTTCTATTTCACAGCACTTATAAGATCAGTTTAGTACTTACAAATTTGAAGAGAGTTCTTTTAGTGGTATTAAACATTTGCAGGGAAAGGTGTACGGTTAAGGTATGTTTGCAATAACTACAATAAAAATAATTACTGCAGAAAAAACACTTAATTTGTACAATTATTCAATAATGATAATTTTACTTTTTAATTGCAGTTTCAAAGTAAATACGAAAATTAAAACGAAACAGAAATAACAATTTTTTCAGTGAGAAACTATCAAAAGCATTTTTTTAATAGTTTTGAAAAATTTCGGAAGGGGTTTGAACCCTAAAAACACAACCCTTCAATAATGCCCTAACTCCACATATTGGTTCTGCACAGTGGTCGGAAGTAGCGCGCTACAAGTAGCGAAACTACTGTAGTAGCTACATTTTTTAGTAGTTTGTAGTGTAGCGCACTACTTTTTAAAAAAAGTAGCGTAGTGAGTAGAGCGATACAAAAAAATAGTAGTTTGTAGCGATTTCTGAAAACTACTTTTAAATCAAAAAAAAAAAAAATAAATAAATAAATGAAAAAAATTAAAAGAAGAGAACGAAGGAAAAAAACAAGGTTTTTCTTGTGGCGAATATTCGTAAAAATTGTAAAAATATCTAAAAAAGGACAAATTTTAGCAAAAAAAAGGAACAAAAAGGAAAAGTAACAAATAAATTCAAAGACAATTCCTATTTCTATTCTATATTCGAATGAGGTAATTTTTTATTCTAAACCACTTTTCGAACTTTTTCGGTTGATCTTCAAACGGTGTATTCTTGTTATTTATTTATTTTTTAAAAAGTAGCGAAGTAGCAACTACATTTCAAAAGTAGTGTAGCTCGCTACTTTTGAAAAAAAGTAGTTGTAGCTGTAGTTAACTACATTTATAAGAAAGTAGTTGTAGTTGTAGTTCACTACGAAAAATATGTAGTTTTTCCAACCACTGGTTCTGCAACACGAGATGGTGTGAGGGAGGACTTCAGCTGAAAGTTTGAAGTGGAGAAATAGAGCTCTTAATCATAATGTTAACTAGTACTTTGTTCCTTGCAAAAAAATCAGCAATATAATGCTAATGTTACAAAACTTGACAACCTTGAAACAAAATCATCGATTCAGTGCTTTTTGTGACAAGTGAATAATCATGCTTAAAATAATTGCGGAGTTTTTTTTTTTAAATTAAAGTTTCAGAAAAAATGAGAATAAATTTTATGTACTTGTCTTTTTTACAAAGCTTTGATGTATACTCAAAAAAAAAAACAACTGCCGAAAATTGTGCAAAAGGATTATCATTTTTCGCAAGGTAGAAGATCACACAAACTTGAAAATTTCATAAATGAGCTCTTTAAAATAAAGAAAAACTTTAAACAATACATCTCTTATACCCCTGTTTAATTTATATCACTTTGTATAGTTTTCCTCTATTCAATCATAAATTCTAAAAATATTATTCAATGAGTTACTTCAACTTTCACACATTTCAACTGGAAGCTTATGCAAAAACTAGCCATCAAAAAATTAATAAAATTAAAAAAAAAAGTTGATTAAGGTTTTAAGTGAAAAATACTTATTGCACAAGTAAAAAATTTAACATTTAAAAGCTCATTTGCTAAATATTTAGTATACTTCCCACCAAAAAAGTAATTACAATTGATAAAAAATAAAAGTCAAGGGTGAAAAAAAAGAGCTATGGATATAATATCGTTCAGTTAGCTTATATTAAAATAGCTGTCAAATGCCAAAATAATTGAAATTACAAGATGTGCACAATCGAAATCTCCAGGTTCCTAAAAATAAATTTTTACTTAATCAGCTGTTTATTATTAAAATTCAATTGAAGGAAAGTCTTCAATAAGTCAGTTCCTTCAATCTACTAAACTTTGAGCCGATTTTCCCCAATATATATCAAATAAATAGATCCACCCCCTTCCTCAGTAGCTATGGCTATTAAGCAAATCTCTTTTTAACCGAAAGCTAAAGCCAGCGAAGAGATTATTTCAGAATCTAAGTCCCTCCCTGATTGCTATTTAAAAAAATAGTGGGTCTGTCCTTAATAAAAGGCAAAGGGATGTTTTTTTTTTTAAGTGACAAAGAAATAAGAATAAAAAATAATAGGTTTCAAATTAATAAATAAAATCAAATAGGGCGAAAAAAATCACGATTTTCGAATGAGAACTTGCTTTGGAAAAAAAAGAAGTCTCCCAAAAAGTAGCTCCAGTGAAAATAAATTGCTTTTTAGCCTGTTTGTGCTCAAAAAAGTCTCCAAAGTCGCCTAGAGCCAAAAAAAGCAGCAAAAAGTAGCATTTAAGTAGCCTGTGGCAACCCTGAAAAAGAGTGAAACTGTTGTCTTTCGTGCAGTTTTCATGGAGACGATGCAAAATTTCTAAAATTGATACGCCTATTTTAAAGTAACCGAGTATAGTTGCAGTGCTTATCTCATCATTACATGAATTATAATCAGAAAACAATTCATCTGTTTTGTAAAAATTACAGATTAGTTAAAGGCTACATGTTATGAAGAGGTTTATGAGAGAAAAACTTACACACAAACTACATTGCAATAAAAAGAACAAACCAAATGGTGCCAGAGCATTTTATTAATTAAATTGCCCATGAATTTGACACACATAATTGTAAACATTTCGCATATTACATAAATGACTCAAAACTGTACATGAATTACAAACAAAAACACTAGGAATATAATCGAGACTGAAAGATGAACGTATCAAACACCAGGTGCAACTCCTTCAAAAATCTAATAAATTTGAAATTCTATTTTAAACACAAAATATGCAACACATGCATTTATCGCATTACAGCTTTGTTTCTTTTTTATGCTCTTAAAAACCTGACTTGTGATGCTTCAGAAATAATTCACAGACAGCTATGATTTCATTGTTGGAGGAAAAAAAGATTTTCTATGTCAAACAACTAAATGCAAAACTCTTGAATGTATTTTATGATGTACATACAAAAAAATTTATGAATTTATTATTTGACTCTCCAAAAATTGTTCCTCAAACATGTTAGATAGATAGCTGCAGTTTTAAAAATGAAAATGTTGCAAAAACGATATCTTAGAAGATGTTTGACAGTATTATGTTTTGAAACATATTTCAATCAAACTTCAAACTGTAAAAATCAAAAAGCAGAGGTAAAACTTTTTTTAAAAAAATTCAATCCTTAAAGGGGGGGGGGGGGGGGAAGAAAAATGATATTTTTAATTTTGAAAGGGAAATTTTTTTCAAAACAATTTTTTTAAGACCAAAAATAATGGGGAACATAGGGAAAAGGGCTTTTTCCTATGTAGGAAATATTGAGCAGAATGAGTAATGGATTTTAATGAAAACTAAATTTTTAGGGAATAGTCAGCATAATTTTCACTCTTTTCAATTTCCTCCGCAAATAGCTCCCACCAGACACAACTTCAATCGATTAGTCACTATCCTCTCCCCCCATTAGTTTCGCGAATTAAACTAAATGATTTTGCTCTGGAAAAAATCAATGAATGTACAAATAAATACAAGAAATGATGAAAATTGCATGTAACTTATACTTAATAACCATTTTCATACTAAAGTATGCATGAACTTTCATATTGGAATTAAAAAAAAAATTAAGCATCTAGTGAAAACTTACTTGTAAAAATTAACCTTACGTTTAATTAATAATTTTGCTTTAATGTGCGTATAGATGGTTTTGGGGGACAGTAATTGAACTAAAGGACATAATAAAGAAAAAGACTAAGGATAAGGCAGTGGTCTTCTAACTGTGCTTTGCCAGCCATGGGCTTTGGCAGTATTTAGGAGTCCCCGGAATCAACTTAAAAATTTAAATACATACATACAGACACATATTATGTTGACACTTTTTTAAACTAATGTTTATTAACTATAGACTTTAAAGAGGACTGAATAGATACTACAGGTAACATCAATAGATACAATTCAACGATTTTCGTAAAAAAATTCAAGCATTCACCAGATGCCAAATATAATGCAAAGATAGGCAACAATGCTACTGAGTAATACTATCCCATCACTATATTAATTTTAAATTATTTTTAAAAAATTAATATCTGCATTTTTATGTTTTTGCATAATGTACCAATAATATATTCATCTACTTTAACATTATTTTAAAATGTGTTTTCAATGGATGGGGTGGAGTTTCTCCAAAAGCTCTTACATTTCTAAAGACTCCCTGAGTTGAAGTGTGAAGACCACTAGTATTAGGGTTAGAAATAATCAGTTGTAAGATGTATTTTGCAACCAATTATTTCATTTTAATGCCTAGATTTTTAAACCGAGGTGCCAAACTTGACACCCAAAGTTTTGGATCACATAAACCCTTATTATGCCTAAAATAAAAAGTTAATGCTCACATGATTGGCAAAATGAAGGGGGGAAAAAAACAATAATTAGATAAATAAAGAATTTAAAATTACAGTATACAGAAATTTAGGAAACAAAACTACATTATTACAATCATAAAAATGTTGAAAAATTTTAATCAAAAAATTTTTTAATGAAAGAAGTAGACAAACCTAAAAAATTTGTACAGCACAAAAGCTTTTATTTATATTAACATTTTTCAATTTGTACGCCCAGGGCTGACAAGAGGCCATGTCAGCGTAATCAAAAACTAGGGGCTTGGTCTTTTGGAGTCCCAATTGGAATTAAAGTTTTATGGGGAGACCAAACTGATAAATTTCTATGAAAAGAATACATTTCAGGATCATTAGATTTTTTTTTTTTTTTTTTTTTTGTCACAGGCTTGAGTTAGTGAGAGGTGCCATGAACACAAGTGCTGAACAGGTTATTAAGAGCACATAATCAAGGGCAGTTGCCCAGTTTGTCCGAGCCAGACACACACACAGATGCTTGAAAATGATGTATGATTGATGAAAAATTTATATTGGCCCAACAAAATATTCAAATGAATATATTACAAACTGCAGCACAGCATTACCAATATTAGATACAACACTATCTCACAATAAAATAATTTTATAATGCAAAAATTACTATATAATTATTTGATTTCCTGTAGAATGAATAATAATAGAATACTAATTTATTCTATGCAAAGTTTAGAAATTAGGTAGAAATTTTTGATAAACCGAGGCCTGTCTAGTAGTAGCGTACATAGACTTTGGTGCACTTCCCCACAAGATCAGTAAGTGGACTCTCACCATCTATTAAGCAAAAAAGGTACTTTCCCCGTATAGCTCATGGCGCTATTTTTCTGGATCTTGCGCCTTCAAACCTTATATGCCCTCGCCTCCCCACAGCAGGGGCTGAGGGGGGCTATTTACCTCACTACTGTCTAGATTTCATGTTTTACACATTCAGCTTTTATTTTTTAAACAAGGATTACATTTTCAAAGAGGTTGCATATTGGTTCTGAAAGCTAAATAATTCTACAAATCCTAGCGAGAAACAAAAATGAATAACACTTAATGTCAAACAAAAATATATCTATTCACAAAATTTAAATGAATCAACAAAAAAAGTTATGATATTTCTACAAAATGCAAAATTGTATAAATTATTCACATATGGGTAGCCAAACTGAACAAAAATGCTCAAAACGGCAATTCATTGGTAGCATTTACAAGAATAATACAATAATCACAAAGATATTTCCTCCAAAGTCATTCCATAATTGCAGAACTAATAATACCTAGCTTATTTCATTGAAAAATAAATAACCCAACTGCATTCATAGCACAGCCTCATGCTTTCTCTGAAGCAGCAGTATCGATTTGTTTCACCACAAGATTCATTTACAGTGAGAATTACAAAAAAGGTAAGTAGATTCTGTACGAATTCATGGAACATTTTATGCAAAAGTAGACAGCCCCCCCTCCCGCCTTCCCCCCAAAAAAACACCTTCCTACAATGTCATTATCAGAGAAGTAAACCTTTATATATACTTAGAAAGTAGTTAAAGTTTATAATGAAAGTTGATGGTTAATAATGAAATATAAAAAGTATAACGAAACTATAATGAAATGTCACTGTTACATGTTTTTTTTTTCTTTTAAATCACCAGCAATGTCTCATTAAAATAGCGTCTTATACTAACATCAAGTAAAGAGAAAATTTATAATGGCTAGTGTAAAATAATAATCAATTTCGCATAAGTAGAAGGCAAGTTAGAAGTGACCAATAGTATATTCAAAACTGAAGATAGTAGTAAAACGTTTTAAAGGCAAAAATCTATTTTTCTTTTAAAAACATTAGAACTGTAGTTCACAATTATTACCTTACAACTAGGACTTCAGTTCTTGTTGTAGAAATCAGTTCCCATCGGCCATTCTAGTTTACTAGACCAGAAGCCACACAAATTTCACTGCCTTACTGACCATTTAGAGATCATACACCGTGTAGTTGACGGTTTTGAAAAAAAAAAACTGAAAGGTTAAGTTGATGCTTGAATGCAGAAAAGAGATGACATTGAAATCAGGAAACACAATGTTTCAAAATAAAAACATGCTTATTCCTAAATTTGAAATGTTCTTTTACTTCTACCTGTCTTACTTTTTTTTTGCGCATTACAAAACTTAATAAATTCTTCATAATGTTACTTTCTTCCCTTTCTGAAAATTCTAACTTTGGATATCATAACTTAAAAATCTTCTAAATATTGCATGAACTGACAAGATACAGGGTACTTGCACTTTACAAATAGTATCAAAAGTTCATTTCTATTCAACTACAAAACAAAGGATTTCATCTATCATATTTTGTTAAAAGCCCTATTCTTTAAATTTCCAACTTATCACAGGTATGCAAAAAGTACAAAAAGAAACCTATTGTAAAGTAATATTTAAACAATATACAATTATGCATCAAAAATAGTAATGGTAGAAATGCAAATATGACATCAGGAGGAATTTAATGAAGGTTTTTTTTTTCAGGTTTCTAGTACGATCAGAAATGCATAAAGAAAATAAATGCAGGTAACTCCCAGTAATTTACAGTACAATTAAGCACAGTGTACAATTAAGCACATTCTCCTATAAGAAATAGAATGTGAAGTGACAAGAATTGCAAATTAAAGAGAGTTAACTGCATTTCTCTTTAAAAATTTCATTTTCTTACATACTCGGGAGTATAGGAAAGTATTTTAAATCACACAATGGATGTAATTTACAGTACGTTAAGATGTTCTGGTTAATGATGAAACATATACATGCAAGTGACATGATACACTACACATGAAAAGGAATTTTTGTAGTTTTGAAAAGACAATCTATTACAATGTGAGTTAATGAAACTATTTCTTGAAAAACATGTGCTCTGTAGATGTACAACTTAACACATGCACATAAAATAAATGGTGGCTTTAACTTTATATTTGTGGATACCAACAAAACTGTGTCTAAAGAATTTGTTAAAAGTATCAAGTTTCTCCCTTTAGCTTCTTGGATTATGCCAATTTTTATAAAAGCAATTCTTTGCCTTTAATTAGTTTCTATTTTTCCCCTCAATTTTAATGATAGACTCAAAAATGAATGAATGAACCTCAATAATCAGCTTTGCCGATTAATTATTTTTATCTGTTTAATAGATTGTAAAAAAAAGGGGGGGGTGGAGTTTCATGAGAATTTTTAAAATTTAATATGATTATATACAGTCAAATAAATATTTAGAATGAACCACATGAAGATGATTTGACTTTTTAAAATATCAAATACAAGCATTTTAGTTAGAAAAAGAAAACTTTTCAGTGAATGCATATGTTTAAAGTACTTTCCATATCCCATAACTCCATCTCATTAAACATAATAATTCAGAATGAATCTGAGATTTTATGTGTGATAAAACAAGTTATGATGCACTTGGCATTTTTCAAAGATGAAGGATGTTGAAATTTGTACAAAGACAGTCATGATGTAGTGTAGACAATCGAACTGTTTCTTACAGAGAGAGCCTAAACAAATTATAAGTAATCAGTGGATTCTTTTGATGTGCTATCCATTTGATTGGACATCCGTTCTGCTGCAAACGAGTTTTTTGCAAATCCTGCTAAAACTGACACAGCAACTTCTGAGGCGCTTTCAAAGTCAATCATGACTTCAGAGTTTGAGAATGAACCCTTGCTGTGCTGCTGTGATTCAGTGGAGAGATCCAAGCAAGAACCTTCTTCTTTGAAGCTATGGTTTCGGCCACCACAATTGGTGCAGATATAATCTTCATTTTCACTCACATCCTTCATGTCCAAGCCTACACACAACAAGTGAAACCACTGCTCACAGCCACCATCACATTGTACCCAATTGACAGCATCTCCTATAAATTAAACATATTTATGAGGATGTCAGAATTTATTACAATAAATCTGAAAACAAGCTGATGATCTAATCATAACGATATCATGCAAGTTTCATGAACTAGGGTTTTGCACCAGTAGTTCAGTCATAAAGTACAAAAAAAGAGCTAAAATCCCAAATCACGATGTAGTTCTGAATTTTTAATATATTGTTTGGGTCACTTTGGGTAGTGTAATTCTAATTTTGCACCTTTCTAAAACCTGTGCTTGCTACGAAACTCGCGAAATTTGCGGACTTTTTCCAGTTTTTCCTTTGTAACTCCTAACTATGCAAATTTTGATAATACTTGTGATTACTCATTTAAAAAAAACACTAAATTTGCAATTTGTCAAGCTCAAGTGGTGCCCTGTAGGACCAATAGTTCAAGAGATATCGTACTTCAAAATTTGGTAATTTTTTGGGAAAAATTAAAAGTATGCTTTGATCATATTTTGGACCAAATATTGACATAAATTACTTTACAAGACAAAAAATGAAATTTAATTACAGTACATTTAATCAGCTTTCATTTAAGCCAAAACAGAAGTCTGTCGGTTCAATATTTCATCTACAATTTCGAAACAACAAATAATCAAATATTTAAAATTTTTTTGAGAAATGAGAAAAACTGATTTTAATAAAAATAGGAGGGCACTGGACAATAAAAAAACTGCATATAATGGGATAAAAAGGGTAACCGTGTATTAAAAGATTATTTTAATAATTGAAAACCTTACAGGTCAATTTCGCTCATTGTTTTGCTATTTTTATGATGGTTCTTGTTGGCTGTGGTCTCATTTAAACCTTTTTCAGGTTTTCTTTTATTTCTCCTAAACTATGTAACTTTTGATGATATATGTGAACACTAAATTTACAGCAATTTGATCTCAAGTGCTGTTCTGCAGAACTAATAGTTTAGGAGATATCGCACTTTAACAATTTGTCATTTTTTGCGAAAAATGAAAAAATTATGCTTTGATCGTATTTTGAACCAATTATCGACATAAACTCCTATTCTATATGACAAAAATAAACATGTGATTACAGTACATCTAATCAGCTTTTATTTAAGATTAAAAAGAGGTCTGTAGGTTCAATATTTCATTTATAATTGTGAAAAACAAATATTCGGAAATTTTAATTTTTTTAGAAGTGAGAAAATTTATTTTCTAACAAGAATGGGAGGACACTGGACAACAGAAAAATGCAAAGAATGGTATAAAAAGGTATTAAAATATTATTTTCAAAATTAAAAAAAACTTACAGGTTAATTTAGAGTAATGTTTATTTTTCTCTTTTCTTTTGAGGATCCTTGTTAGCTGTGGTCTCATCCCAAAGCTGCAGAAAAGAAAGTTCGTCTTTGTTCTGTCTCAAGATGTTCGTCTAAATGCAGGAAGGTTACAACATCGTTCCAATTCCAGTTGTTGAAGATGAAGAAAATACAGATCTTCCCGCATTTAGACGAACATCTTGAGACAGAAGAAAGATAACTTTTCTTTTCTGCAGCTTCGGGATGAGACCGTCAAAAAAACCATCATTTTAACACATCAAGCACATTATTATTTACTTTTTCAAAAGAGGTTGTCATGTGTACTGTTTATTACAAATTTCACTTTTAAAATGATAAAATATTCACTTGATCTTGAAAAGGTTATAAATAGTTATTTGACATACAAGAATACATGATAGTGACAAATATAACGCTACTCATTCAAAGAATTAAACTGCTACAAAAAGCAGTAGTTGCAAATATATGAATGTACATCTATGAGAAACTACTTACCAGTTGGACGAAGACAGTTAGATGCAGAGCATTTTTCCTCAGGTTCATTCTCCCGAGATTCTCCTTTTCCGGAATGGCCTTTCCTCTCTACTCTGCCTTTTGGAGTAGTTTTCTTTATCTTTTTCTGTACACTTTTGTCGAATATTTTTGCCCTCATTTTCACTGTTTTGATTGTACCATCTTTCATTTCTTTCTTGAAATGAAAAGTGCCTTCCCTTCTGGGATCCTTGAAATCCATTTTGGATTTCATTTTTTTGTGCTTTAGGTTACCATCAGCAACTGATCCAGTGGATGCAGTAGAATGTGGTTCATGAGGGCCAAATATTTTCCCTCCTAAACGAAGTTTCTTTTTCTTCTGTTTGTTTTCTTTCAGTTGAATCTTTAGTCTACTCTTTGTTTTAGCAATCTAAAAGACATAATTACAAAGTAACAGGTAAAGTTATTTAAGTGTATATTGATGTAAAAAATTAATTTTTATGTATTATATGAGTTGAATAATTTTAAAAATTTTCATGCAACCAGATAAATACTCGAGAGTGATTTTTCTTACATTACACTATAATATTCGGCAAATTTTACATAAATTTTCGGTAATGTTACCTTCGATTTCATGAGATTTCCTTTTGTGTCATCTAATTTTCTTTTCTTTACTTTCTTTTTTCAGCTTTAAATCTAACATTGTTGGAGTTATCCTAAAGAGCAAACACAATGGATTATCAGGAAAAATATACTATCAAAGAAATGAACTAAGCAAGTCAATATATTACTAAAAAAAAACCCTTTTAAAAAGGGGCAAGAAAAA
>JAXGGA010021378.1:0-16689 GCA_038373865.1 Uloborus plumipes | reverse complement strand
TTGTGATTGTGTCAAGCAGCCATTACGTCAACCGTATGATGGTCCTTACCGAGTCATCAAACGCAATAACAAGGTGTTCGACATCGACGTCAATGGTAAGGTGGTTTCTGTTTCCATTGACAGATTAAAATCTGCATACATTGTGAAACCTCCAGCACCTGATCCATGTTCTACAGTTACTACTCCCACTGCAGCACCTCAGCCTTCAGTAGTGCAGACTAGCACTACAGAACCTGCACATCAAACAACCCGTTCGGGACGTAAAGTTCGTTTTCCGGATTGGTTTCATGCGTCAAAAAAATGAAAAATAATCGCTGTCGCTAGGAGGGGAGTATGCAGCGTCCATCAGTTATTTCCCACACATAGCCATGTATCACGTTCACAACACATGCACACCACGCGCTGTGCACGTGAACGCCAACCAATGAGAAAAATCTCACCCACACATTCACGTGTACACCACGACCTGTGCATGTGGACATTGGCCAACGGGAAGCAACGAGCTGCATCCCTCTTCTGGGTCTCGACCGCTCAAGCTTTACTTCGAGCACAACCGCCGCATCAACAGGATGCGTGCCAATCTTTTTCCTCTTTGTACATAGCATTTTTGTATATAATATTTAATCAAGTGAATAAATGTTTGATAACAACTATCTCTTTAATCGGGTGTCACAGCAACTGTATGGGCAATTTTATTTGACTGTGTGGGAAATTCCCCCCCCCCCCTCAAAAAAACCCCTTAAAATATGCCCTGAAGTGGCAGTGTGAGCTAGTAGTCTTGTCTGCATCCCTGATACAAACAGAACCTTTAACTTGCATCATAAGAAAATCGACTAATGTAATTCCCAGCCCCAGCTCTATCATTTAGAATGCTTTTAGGGGTGGTGGGGAGTAGTGATGTAACGAATATTCGGCCCCTCCGCCGAATATTCGGCTTCGGCCGAATACCTATTGAACTATTCGGCCTTGGCCGAATACTGTGCAAAAAAATTATTTAATTTTCGCAATTTTAAAGTTTTATACAGTTTTAATTATTCTTATCATGTTTAATGGGCATTTTAAGTGCAATCTTGTTATACTATGATACTTAGTCATTTTTGAGGGTGTTCACTAATTTTATTGTCAACTTAAACTGGGTGTACTACAAACCTTGACCATCTTAATACATAAAATAATCTACAAAATCATAGAATAAAGCAGAAAAACAAAATACTTTTTCTTTCTTATAACAAGGGTTGGTATACTTATTTTATGAAACTAATTGTTGTACATAAAAGATTTAAATTAATAAAATTTAAGCATAAATCATGCATGAAACAATGGTCAGTTCTTTCTTTATCAAAATAAAATGCGTAAAAAATGAAATAGTATGATAAAAATATGCTTCCTTCCCGATCTTTTATTTTAAAAAAAATTGAATATGAGAATTTAAAATATAAAAATAGCATTGTTAATTCCGATTCATAACATTTCAAAAATATGCTTCGTAATATTTGCAATTGTGAAAATCATAAAGCTAAGTTTTTTCTGTGCAAACAGATTATGATGCAAAAAAAATTTTTAGGAGATAGGTCTCTTTCTTTTTCTTTTCTTAAAATTTTACCACATTTGGAAAATAAGTGTTCATTACATTTGGTAAATGTAGTGAGCATCACGTTCCGAAATTCACTTTCTGCTCTGTTAAGATAGGTTCGGAAATTTAATTCTCATTACTTAAACCATTTCGATTTTTCAAATTCGGGTTCTAAGAACGATAACAGTCGATTTTTGTCTTGGTGCCTACACGAATAAAAGTCTATGAGTTACCTAAATATTTTTTTTTCGTTGGAATACCTTCAAATATTTACATTTCTCATAGAGAAATATGGTTTGTTGCTACTAATTTTGGTAAATGTTAACACTAAATACAATGAAAAACTGTATGATACATTTCCATGCTGAATCATTTCAGTTTATTTTTTCCCCTCATTTATTTGGAAGAGTTTTATGAAATACTTTTTTAGAAGCTTAAATATAAAGCTTTGGTCTTTAAGAGCAATTGGTAAGGAAGTACATTCTTCTTTGGTCTTCATTTTAGTAATTTTTTGGCCGAATATGGCCAAATATTTTTGAAATTTGAACTAATGCTACCATTTTCAAAAAAAAAAAAAAAAAAAAATACACCAAATTATTTTTTAAAATCTTTAATAATCTATATTGAACTCATAATCATACAAAAGTGTGCTTTAAATGCAACCTTTGCTTTGATTATTAACAAAAACAAGTTAACTATTCGGCGGCCGAATAGCCGAATATTCGGCCTTGAGTTTGGCCGAATATTCGGTATTCGGCCAAATCGCTATTCGTTGCATCCCTAGTGGGGAGTGTCATATGACAATGCTTGTTACATTGAAATTTTTTTAACAGAAACTGCGCCCCATAATGGAATTAAGATTGGTTTCTCAAAGCCAGGGGCGGGGGGTCTATTGACCCCCTAAATGATTTTCCCTAGCACATCTTAAGAATTATAAAATTTTATTCAGTGACTTTGTAAACATTAAACAATGAACTAATTAGTATGCAACACTTCAAACTGTTACACAGATACCTTCGTTATGCTGCATCAATTATGAAGACAAGAGGAGGTTTGAAAATAATTGTTTGCAATTCCCAAGATTTTCAATTTCGGTGCACAGCAGCGGGAATAATAAAAAATTCTTCATATAAAAATATTTCATTTCCAGAAATAGGGGATCCATAAATTCAATGTGAGACCGTTGTCACACATCAAACAACAAAATGCTGTCAAAACTGATTAAGATCTAAGTATTATAAATTTAATATGGAGAGCTAAAATGCATTGACAAATGGTTTAAATTTGGGCAAAAATATTTTATCTTACGAATTCTGAATTCACTATTCAAATGGAATTTTCTTTATGATCATTTTTTACGTATTGGATTCAAATTATCATAAACAAAAGAAGTTATTTAAGAACAATAATAGCAAAACTTTATGAACGCAAACTGTAGCACCCACAAAATTGACATATCAAGCGTAATTTAAGGGAATTGCTAAATTTAAATAACAATTTAGAGTTGGGTCATTCCATGTGAAATCAACACACTGATTCAGACTTGATGTCTCAGATTTTCATGATTTTTGGTATGCAGCATTATATCATAGACATATGAAAAAATACCAAATTTCAGTTACATAGCCCAATTATTTTTGAAGTTATAAATTTTTTAAATTTTAAATTTCTTTGAAAAAACACCATACTTTAACACATTAAAATGCCTATAGGCTCGCAACCAGTGGTGATATTAACCTGGGACTGGTCTCATTTTAAAGCTGTTGAATAGGGCTTTATTATGATATGCTACAACATAGGGGTTAAATTTTTTAAAAAATTTAAATTTTAAAATTAAATTTTAAATTTTAAATTTTTCAAAAAGTGGCAATTTTAAAAATTCCAAAAAATTACCAAAAATTGTTTGTGATGTCTTAATACATATTGCAAAATTCTATGATGGGATCTCAATGGGATCAGGAGATACAGGGCTTCAGAAATACACGTTTTGTGAAAAATACCAGAATTAGTATCAACAGAGGAAATTTTGTACAGTTTATTGAATGAAACAAACAACACATATCAATAAAACAAGCAGTGGCTATTACTTTTAATTTTTTAAATAGAGGAATATCACATAGACACTTACCATTCTCAGCCTTATTTTATGAGTTAATTATTAACAAATTAATTTATGAAGACTTCAATTGTTGGAAGATACCCACACATTTGTTTAGTTCACTGTCTGGTAAACTGTATGTTCGGCCAGTCTGAGTGGTGGGGTTCACTTTGCACATTACATCTGAAAATGGGATCCACAGTGTGTCAGGTGGTGTGGGATATATAAATGAGGATGACGGACCTGAAGGATGGAGGAATGTAACTTGCACTTGACTGCTGTCTTCATCTTTATCCAGAACATAACTCAACCACCAAGTCTCATTATAGATAGATGTTATATACCCACTAATGTCTGAAAATGATGTCTGCTGAACGTCCTTCAAAACAGGAAATATGCTTGAAACATCTGCAGAAGAAAATAACTTTGCATTTACTTTGGTTCCACATCTGAGAGGTATAAAGGCATGAAATTTTTGGGTTCCTGATATAGTTAGAGCTGTATCGTACCGGTTAGCCAGTTGTTCTTCAGTTTTAATGTATTCTTCAATGGTCACAAATACAAAGTCGATGTTAGCTATGTTCTTATGTGACCATTCAAATAATTGCCTTGCATTCGTGATTTGATCCTGATACGGTCTTTGTAGGCTTGCTCTGGCGGCTAGTCTTTTTACTGTGGCCCCGAGCCCATCGCATGGACCTTTGCCATGTGCTGTAGCTGAAAAGTGCCATTCAGCCTCAGCTCCAAAATCTTGCTTGTAATTACACAAGTTAATAAAAATTTTTTTATTTTTGTATTGGGCTGCAGAGCCATCAGAGAAATAAAAGAATTTTTTGACAGGTCTTTGAAATTTGCACTTCAAGTATTCCATCAATTTTTTCTGGAACAGGTAGACAGCTGTAGTGTTGTGGTTGAGGCAGTCTGATATTATTACGAAATTTAAATGCTCAACTTCCTTCTCTTTAAAATATACCACAAAAGGGTGAATGGTTGCCTGAGTATTCGACCAATGATATGATTGTGCCTCGTCTTGTATAATAATAGAATAATTCTCAGAAAAGTCACAAATAACAGCTACTTCACATTCCAGAAGATTTTCCTTTGTGTGTCTCAAAAATGCACTTTGTTCTTTTGCTATAAAGTGATGACGAAGTAAGATAGGAAGTTTATTACAAAATACATCAATAAATTCACTAACCGGTTTTTGGATAATTTCTAAGTTACATCGATCCACAGAGATCCACTGTCTGTATGTGATAGTCTCAATTGCATTGTCTTCATATGCTTTTTCCAAAAGTTCTCTAATCCCTCTGGTACCCGGACACACAAGTTGAAAAGAAGCAGTCAGTTGATGGTGGGGGGCTGCAAACCATCATTTGCAGGCAGTCCTTGTATGTTTTTATTTTTCCATCTGTCATTGAGCTCATTCTTCCATTTTCAAACATAAGCTTCACATTCTGATGAGTAGTGCACACACAGACTGAGTGTGTTCCACTCTGGCCTGCTAGCACACAATTTTTGGGTTTCAGCTCTGCAAATTTAGAAAATCCTACTTTTACAGCTGGGAATTTTTCTTTGAAAACTTCATAGGCTTCTTTTAAATTATTAAGCATCAACCTTTTTGCAACATGTTCTTTAATACCTGTGCTGTGGTCTTTCACTGATATAAAGTCCTTAATCCCCGGCATTGCTCGGCTTATTTCGTCACTTGTATAAAATCCTTTCACAATATCAACGGTATGCTTTGATAAACTTTTTCCTGGTTTCATATCAGGACCAGACAAGGCGCCCTTTTCTTTCAACAATGTCTTGGCTTGTCGAACTAAATAGTTAGGGGCTGAAAATTCCCGCATTACTTTCCTCACACTCCAGCTGTCAGGCATAAGAGTCAGCAGTTGAAGCTTCTTCTCCCTACTAGTGAAGCTGTTGTACAGTTTTTTCACATGTGTAAAGAACTCGTCTTGTGAATCATCATTCTCTTCATCGCTCGATGCATTCACTAGCAGTTTTCTCTTGACAGCCACATTGATTCGGTTGGCCTTTTCAGTAGAGTAAATTTTTGATTGCATCCTCTTTTTGTCTACAGGCGACTCTCCCATCTCTAAAAGAGAGCTGTTAAGGGAACTCAGAGCTTCAGATTCATTTGAAAATGGTATATCTATAGGTGATTCTTCAATTTCAGTATCAGACTGACTTTCTTCAGGTACCTTGCTAGTTCCAGGGGAAGTTTCCCCATCTTTTTCATTTTTCAACTTTGTCAGCTGCTTCCTACAACTATCACAGACCACGGATAACTCGGATGTTCCTGGAATCAAGTCACACATCCATGAAGTAACACGTCTCAGTCTTTTTCTTGCATGGGAGTGATTTGGCTTATTAAAAGGGTTAAAGCAATCCATTTTTACTATCTTGTTAGTGGTATCCATCATGAAAGTGATAAATAGGGAGAAATCAGCAAGGAAACGTGCAGGGGCCAAGAAATAAGTTATCTTCTTGATACAACATCACATGAAACATCAAATGAACTTCCTACAAGCAACTGTGATGCTAAACTAGCTGTAAATGAGTGATCTTGTCTGCTTGACCAATCAGCTTATACTTGTGAAAAGGGGAATCCCCCCACGGAGGGAAATCTCCCTTTTCTTACAGTTAAAGGGAATTTCCCTTACTTGTATTCCAATCAGCTTTCACCTAGTTAAAGGGGTTTCCCCCAAGGGAAATTCCCTTTTTATCTGAGTAAAAGGGGGTTTCCCTCTACATGTAGGCAAATGAGAGGTTTGCAAACATGGTAAAATGAAGTAATCACTGCGTTTTATTAATATAATAGGATCCTGCACATTGCATAGGAAAATTAGTTCAAAAACAATAAAATTTTACTAATATGGTATATTATTGACAAAACATGTGTATCTCTGAAGCCCTGTATCTCCTGATCCCATTGAGATCCCATCATAGAATTTTGCAATATGTATCAAGACATCACAAACAATTTTTGGTAATTTTTTGGAATTTTTAAAATTGCCACTTTTTGAAAAATTTAAAATTTAAAATTTAATTTTAAAATTTAAATTTTTTTAAAAATTTAACCCCTATGTTGTAGCATATCATAATAAAGCCCTATTCAACAGCTTTAAAATGAGACCAGTCCCAGGTTAATATCACCACTGGTTGCGAGCCTATAGGCATTTTAATGTGGTTAAGTATCGTGTTTTTTCAAAGAAATTTAAAATTTAAAAAATTTATAACTTAAAAAATAATTGTGCTATGTAACTGAAATTTGGTATTTTTTCATATGTCTATGATATAATGCTGCATACCAAAAATCATGAAAATCTGAGACATCAATTCTGAAACTCTTCCAAAATTGTGTTGATTTGACATGGAATGACCCAGTTGTAACTAAGAATTTATAGCTTAAATTAAAGATGAAAAACCAAAAATATAGAAGAGAAATAAATCATGAATGAGTGACAGCATGTTTGGAAAATATTACGTCAAAACATGAATTTCGAGAAATCTGCATAATTTAACTTACACTTCTAAAATTCGATCGCCTTTTCGAATACCAGCTTTTTCAGCAGCTCCTTCTTTCAAAACAGCACTAACATGTTGGAGTGGGGCGTACAATTCCCCATTGATACTTTTTAAAGGGCCGCCTTCACTCACTTGGCCCCGGACATTAAACCCAAACCCAGTTTCGGTTTTATAGATGGTAACAACTCGCGGTCCCGACGTGAAATTATTTTCGTCACAAATATTTACACCATCAAGATCGTTGGACTCCGGATATGGCGAATAAGAGTACCGATCAGAATCGCTATCAGCCATATTTTAATTGACCACTATTTAGATAGCTATTTCCGCAAGTTCAGAGGAGGAGGAGTTGTTGATGGTCTAAATCGTACAGTTACAGACACAGAGACAAAATGCGCCACGACAAATGAGGCTTTTATGATCATTTATGATTTGTTGATGACGTCCCTATGCCGTTATTGGATCTATGAATAAAACAAAAACACCATTGTTAAAAGCTTGCGAGATTCATCACGAGAACAGAATGTGAAAGAGGAAGTAAAAAGTAAAAGTGACTGAAGGCTGAGAGTGTAAAACGTTGAGAACAAATCGTCAACCTGCGTTCAGGCAATAAACTGAAAAAGTGCATTTTCTTCTCTTAGAAATTAGTGAAATACGGGAATTTAATAAAATTTATATCTTTTCAACTGAAGCATATGTTTCTTTAAAGAAGTATACCTTAATTTACATGCAAATAAAATTTTTCGTCATAGGTCCGAAAATTTTTGAGAAATGAAATGAAGAAATGTTATGTTTTCCCACTGTTTGGATTCTTTCTGGAAAATACTGATTTTGCTCCGCGTGTGGAATTGATTGATTGTATCGCTAGATTTATTACCGGGTTCTGAGTAGCTCTACTTCTATACCAGTTTTTTAGTTGATATTTAAAGCTACATTTGCAATGGTTGATTACAGCAAGTGGAAAAACATCGAGGTTTGTTTCTATCTTACCTCAAATTTTGCTTAAAAACTTATGCATTGCAAGTTTTTGTCATGTGTCAAAAAAATGAGCTTAACGTCTTGATCTTTATAACAGTCCTACAATGATTTTGTTTTCAAATAATGAAAAACAAAGTGCTTCTAGAATAGATTTTTTTAAAGAATGCATTTGACACAAAATTGTTCTGTTAACTTCAAAATTCAAGTGTTTTCTTTTCCTTCAAACCTGATATTTTAACCGAAATCCTAATATAACGGGTTTGTCTGTTTTTGATGGTTGTTTAATAAAAAAAGTATTATTGACAAAACTTGCAATTGAAAATATATTGAAATTAAGATTTAAAATTCCAGTCAATGTAGTTCCTGCATTCTTATTAAAATTGGTAATCAGTGTGGGAAATAAAATTTTTTTCTCGATGAGCAGTACTGCTCCGTAAATTCTCATATTGCAGGAGCAGTTTAATGACATTTGCTAAATCATATTTGAATTGAGCAAGAAAACAAACAAGTTTTAAGAAATGGAGAATATAAAGTGCATTTAAAAAGTTTCGAACATATTGCTTATCTTTTTGAAAAATCGAAGAACTAGTGCAAATTGAGAGGTTTTCTAATTTAATGTTTTAATTGTAAAATAAAGTTTTATTTTGGCATTTAAAAAGTTTTTAGTTTTTGTTATTATTTTTTTTCATCACACTAAATTTTTAATATGATAATAATACAGATGCATACCATGCACAAAACCTTTTGATCTTTTCTTGTGCCACAGCATTTGCTGTGGATATGAGAATCGCCTGATGTTTGTTAATTTAATATTATCAGGGGTCAATCCAGGATATCTGTACCTCAGAACCAGACTAACGTAAGTCCATTTTCGTAACTTTTCAGTAGAGGGAAAACAATTGTTGGATGCATGCAAAGGATGGGACTCACGCTCTTTTAATGGTGCTAAATAATTGTGAAAGTATTTGTTTCATAGTGAAGGGTTTTTGTTTTTATATTTGACCAAGGTCCTGTTTTTGGAATTTTGTGAAAAATAGTTTAGAATTTTGTAAAAACTAATTCCTAATTTTGTGAAAAATAGTTAAGGGCAAAAAGGATTCTCAATCGTTCCATAAACTCGGATTTCTGTGAAGAGTCAGTTTTAAGTGTGGGATTTTTGTGAAAGGTCCATTTTTAAATGACTGAATTTTGTGAAGGGTCCATTTTTGAGTGACTGAATTTTGTGAAGGGTCCTTTTTTCAGTGACTAAATTTTGTGAAGGGTCCCTTTTTGAGTGCCTGAATTTTGTGAAGGGTCCTTTAACGGACCTAATTTCTCTCTAGATTGACCCCTGATTATTATTTAACATTACTTTTCTTCAAGTTTTGTAAATGAATGAATGGAAAAAGTTCAACTTTTGCTTTCATGGATATGTGTTTCAAAGTTAACTACATTATCTTGCTAAAAAAAATTCTCCACCGTCTAAATATTTTTTTTTTCTATCCGTAATTAAGAACTAAAATATCTCATATTACAGAAAATTTACAAATAATCGCAGACGCATGTTTTGAGGTTACAAGGAACCCCATTTCAATGCAAAAAGATAGAGCATAAAAATGCAATTGTTGGACAAGATACATTTAGCTTTAAGTTTTGAAATTTAGCAACTTTCAGATTGTCTTTGCATTCATAAGCTCACCTCTTTTGCTATAAAAGCTTTCTAACTTAGACACATATGCATACCTGCCAACTTGTACGTTTTGGCCGTACAATGTACGTTTTTTGCCCTTTTGTACGATCGTACGGTAAAGGTGTAAAATCGTACGTTTTTCACAGATTTTTCATCAATTCCAATGTTTTTTTTTTCACATATAACTAAATTTCAAGGACTAAGCTTCTTTAAAATACATCTTTACATGTATTAATCCGCGAGCCAAAGCCTAAACTTCATCAGATTTCAGCACTGAACGTGTACTTCGCGGAAAACTGGGCTGCGTGGTTGAGACTGCAATCCTTTTGCATCGTGCAAATATTTTAACATTTGCAAAATTTTTAGGTTACATTAACATATGCTACCTTAGGTTATCACATTTAATTATTTATTTTTATAATTTATAAAATTTTTTCCTCCCCATTTTACATTCTACTCGCGATTCTCGTAAAATCGCTTCTTTTGCTTGACATTTCAATCCTTTAACATCTGGTCAGTGCTTTAATATTTTTGATGGATAGAAGTTATTTCAACAGGACTACCGAAGACTACTTTATTTTATTTCATTTTTTTTTCATGGATTTTTTTTTCTCACCAGCATGCTTATATTTAACACATACGTCACTAAAAATTGAAACTGAAATGAATTTATTCAATTGAAAAAAAAAAGAAAAAAATTAAAATATCAATAAAAATGAAACAAAAACTACTGAAAGTGATCGTGATACAATTACAATAACTTATTTAATGTCTGATTTTCATTAAGAAATATGTTATTGTCTCAGTACTATTTCGTAGGAAAAATTGTAAGATTTCCTAAGTAGACATGTTGGCAGGTATGCATATGTTTATACTAATTTGAAATATGTATAGTCTTGAGCAAAGGGGAATCAGAGGGAACATTATTCAGTTGTTTAAATTTATTAAAATGAATGATATTACGGGGTTAGATTTTTGTACGGAAAGCAGGACAAAGGGTCATTCTTTTAAGCTGTTTAAACCTTAGGCTAATCTGGAAATTCGAAAAAATTACTGTTTTAGCTGGGTAGTGGGAATTTGAAACAGTTTAACGGGAGAGGCGGTAAGGAAAAATGAAATAGATAGCCTTAAGAGGGTCATTGATCTTCATTGGGGACTATAATTTGAGTACGACCAGCCCAGTTGGTCCCAGAGCCTGTTGCTGGTCATCACATTTGTATTTTGTACTATTTTGTGTTTTCTTACTTTTTATTGAAAAGGGATTTATTCAGAAAAATGTCGAGTATTTTTGAAATCTGTGCCATTCTCTTGTCATGAATTTTTTTTGCAGATACTTATGTTTTTACCTGCTTATCTGCTCTAATACTGGGAAAGCACTAATTTTTGAGAGCTGTAATTTTCGTGAAAATGAAGATATGGGTGATTTCACGAGCTGAAAAGTTCGACAATTTCATCTGAAATATTTAAACCAAATAATATTTGACCAAACTCTGAAATATTTGAAAAAAAAAAAAAATCAAAACGCTTTAATTTTTGTAATAATTTTCGGCTCAGAAAATAAATGCTTTTACTTTTGCAGTTATTTAATCATAATCATTGTATAAAATTGTAACTTTTGTTTGATGCTGTTCATTTGCTATTTACTGAGGTGGTATGGTGAAGAAAGCTATAAAAGAAAAGTATTGAAATTGTACTATAAAGTTACATAAATATTCAATTTCTTATACCTTTTGTGGGTACTTACATATCAACTCTACCACAGCTACAGATTTGGAGGTTAAAACAGTTTTGGCAATTTATTTTGCGGTTGTTTTCCACACACACATAGATATCGACAACAACCAAATTGTTTTTATCACTAAATCTGTAGCTGTGGTGGAGTTAGTAACCTTTTGTTATTTGAATGCATCAAAGTAGTAATGTATTATGTTATGTGAAAAATGTTAAATTGGGCTTACCATTCTACTGTAAATTCTGTTTTGTATTTGTACATGTTTTGTTGTAGATATCTGACGATGAAGACGACACTCATCCGAATATTGATACTCCCAGCTTGTTTCGCTGGAGGCATCAGGCAAGAGTGGAAAGAATGGCAGAATTTCAGACGGAGAAGGATGAATGTGATAAAGAAGCATCAGAGTTAGTTTTTTTATAGCCTTATTAACGTAAAGAGTTTTAACCACAAAGGACTTTTAATTTTAAAAAAAAACTGTTCAGATTTGATTGAATTGCAGGGTTCGCCAAAGCGGGCCCAGCCTGAAAAAACCCACCCGGGTTTTTTCGGGCGGGTCCACTTGAAAAAACCCACTATGTCGGTAAGGAGGGTTTTTTCAAAATTTATTGCATATTGAAAACATTTATTTCAGAAACAAACTGAATATTACGAATATTTTGATCCATACTAATCCTAGAAATGGGTATTGATCAATTTTTCTATAATATTTAGTCTTGGTCAGTAGGTGAAAAAAGTGCCACCATCCTTTCCTGACCGTTTATTAGGTATTAAAATAAAAACTGCTCCTGAATTTCACTTGTTTTTTTTTTATACCGTAAATAAGGGTCACTTGGACCTTATGCGGTTACTTGAGCCCATTACAGTAAAATGATAAAATATGGGTTTTGAATAAGGATTACTTGGAGCCTAGGGGGTTACTTTGAGCCCATTATAGTAAAACGATAAAATCTGGGTTTGGTACTACCAAACGCAGATTTTTATCATTTTACTGTAATGGGCTCAAGTAACCCTTATTTATGGTACTCAAAAGATAAAAAAAGCAAAAAAAAAAAAATTCTATCTATAAATTCAATTCAGTATCAATTTAAAACATAATATTGATTTAAAAAATTCAGTATTCTAATGCTTTTTTCCAAATTTGTCGAAGAAGTTTTTTTCCGAGGTCGCATTAACCTCTCTTCAGGGCTCCCTTGATTCTATGAAATGGAAAAGTAGGTGAACAATGTTCAAACAGAGAATGATACTAAAATGATTCTCGAAAAAGCCTAGGTGTTTCATCAAAAACCTGTGTTTTTTCAAACCCTGTTGAATTGTATTGATAGAAAAGGTAAAAAATCTCAATTTTCGTGTAGTGATTAAGCAGCACAAATGTTACTTGTCAATGAGACATAAAATTAATCTGACATGCCGAGGTTTAATATTTTAATGTTTTCCCATGCTAAAAATTGACAACCGCATGCAGAGTAAAGGACCCATTTATTTGATTAAAAATGTCTTTTTCAATATATATTTTGTAGTAAAAAGCATGCCTTTTCTCTTTTGCGTATACTATACATATAAAATCCAAATATTTATCAATAGAAATTTGAAAAATTCTTTGACTAGTTTTTACTGCAGCTTTTTAAAAAAACAATTACTAAGAATCGTTTTAATGTTTAGTTTACAAAATTCTGTTAAAAGCATAGGAAATTCAGATTTACATTCAGATCCACCTATGAGCGAAATACGTTCTAAGTCAAAAAAAAAAAAATAATAATAATAATAATAATAAAAACGTGCCTTTGTGATACAGTTTTGCCAAAATTTCAAAGAGGCAAAGAGGATGCTTTGAGAAATACAACAAAAAAGGAGAGCAGGAAGGCAGGGTGCAGCGCTCTCCTAAAAAGACCCGGGGAAAAAACTATATATTACAAAATACAGTGGAACTTCAGGTATCCACAGACGGATAACTCGAAAACCCCAGAAAGTCAACATTTATTTTTCCAATGCTTGGTTCGGTATAACTGTTAATTTCAATAGGTGCAAATCTCTAACTCGACACATATTTACATAAACCTCTATAAGGCGACATCCACTTGCTATTTTAATCCATTTGTTGATACCAATGTTCTTTCACATTAACCTTTTCTGAGAATTCTGCCGTCTATCGGTCAGTCAATTCATTATTTTCCGTAAAGGGCTCCTTTTGAGAATTCCCCCTAGGACCTAGAGGGGACAGGAGAGGAAAAAATAATTTACTAAAATTATTTTTTATAATGTGAATGGTAAGCATAAGCACTCTAGCAGGGGCCAATCCAGGATTTTTATCTTACTACCTATTTTTGTGAATATATTTAATCGTCATCCTATTTTTGTGAATCTTGTTCGCTAATTTTTTCACAGCACATTTTAAGTTATTTAATTTTGGACAAAAAACTCATGTCATTGTTTATTTATAATCATATTATTAAATAACACAAAAAGAACTTACATTGTCAAAAAATATATATTTTACTAACACCATAAAAAAAGACTAATACTCAAAAGAAGAAAATAAAAAAAAAAAAAAAACAAAGTAATAACAGCCTGCAACTTGCAGTCTTAAACGTTTGACATAATAATCTTTATGTCGGGAACCTCCAGCTCCAGTAGCTGGTCAACCTCGTTTTGACCTGATTTCAATTAAAAAATCAACTAAATTAAACACTTAATTAAAAATGTAGCTTGTATTCAAAAACGCGCGACGCACATGGTTTGTTTGGCGATAACAATGGACGCCTCGGCCGTCGCTTCATTTCAGTTCGTTCTGTTCATGCGTTTGACACCGTCTTCAGTAATAACTTCATTTCACTTCGCTAACGCGGAAATGCCTATAGTAGTGGAGCAAAGGAAAACGCATTCAATGGGAAGTCACCGGAATTTTCTCAAAATACTTCTTTTTCCGACCATTTTTTTAACAATCTTTGTGAAGGTACCGGTTTTTATTTAGAATGATTTAAGATGCCGATTTTTTATGTAATTTTTGTGAAGGTGCCACTTTTATTACTTTATTTTCGTGAAGGTACCGTTTTTGTTATTTTATTTTTGTGAAGGTACCGTTTTTATTATTTCATTTTTGTGAAGGTACCGATAAACTGTAGCAAAATCGGCCTGCATTGGGCCCTGTCTAGTAAATAAGCAATACAGAAAACCTTACAATAGTTGGAGTTACGGAACCTCCGTAAGTTGACACCCGCTTAACTCGACATATTTTAGTCGTCCCTTGATGTTTCGAATTACCAAGGTGCCACTGTATATGTATTTCAAATCGGATTATTCTTTTTTGAACTACCCTGTATTTATCTTCCAATTCAATGTTCAAGTACGGTTCAGCTACAGGAATGCATTTCAGTATGGTTAAAAGCAGACAAAGTGGCTGTTTTCCTTTTGGCTAGTTTTGGGGAATAGTAGATTCTTTTACTTTTCATTTTTATCAGCATTAGATTCGAATATTACCAAACCATGTGTAGCAAATTCTGAATCAAAAGTATCTTTTGTCCTTTTTATGAAAATCATTTGGCATAAATCTGGTCTCGATAATGCAAAAAAGCATTTACTTACAAATTGTCAATTTTTATCGCAAATCAATACATAGCTCAACTAAATAAACTGGAAATTGCTGATATGCTAAATATGCATGCATATTTTTAAATTAGTAGAATCAAAATATGTAAATTGCATTACAGAACTAGAATTTTTGTTTCATTGTTTCTGTCAATTGCATAAATGAGTGGACAATAACAATGCATCAGACATACATTTCTGTGTATGTGTAAGAGCTAGCACGCATAAGTAATGCTTATGTAGTTATGATTTATCTTTTCCCTAGAAAACAGCTGTATAATTTAGTTATTTTTAACTGATATAAACATTAATTTCAACTTTGAAAATTATGTATTTATCTGTAACAGGACTGATCGGAAAATCTCTGATGTGCAAGATAAAATTAAATATGCTGAAACTAGTAATGAATTCAATATGGATGAACTGAAAGCAGAGTTGAAAAAGCTTGAGGAACATTCAGAACAGTTAAGGCGAAAGAAAGAAGATATCTTAAAGAAGGAAAAGGTATGGTCGTGCAAATAGACATTTAATTTGTCAGTAAGTTTGTTGGTTTGTCAATGCTTACTTGAATGTTTCACTAATCAAAGTTTAGTTTTCCGTTATAACTCCTAAAATGGCCAGTGCTTTTTTTTTTTACAAAGTGAATCTATGTGATGTCTTGTATCTCATTTATTGTTTTCATTGTTCAGTTTCCTCAGCAATTTTATTTCAAACTCTGTTTGTGTTAATATTTGTTACATATTACCGTATTACCCCGCATTAGCTGGCATGCCGGGGAAAAAGAGGTTGACCAGCATGCCGGAAAATTCAAATTTTCTTGCATGCCGGATAATTCGAGGTTCATTTTCCAACAAAATTCTCAGTTCAGTTCCAATCAAAAAGGTTTATTTAGGTAGTTATCAAAAAAGTTTGGTTTAGTTCCAATCAATTTTTTTATTTATTGAATAGCTGTAGTAAATTCTTTGTGCAGCTGAAATATTTAAATTTTAGGACTACAAATGTTTGTTTAGTTTTAATTTAATTTTATAAATTAATTCATTGAGAATTGTATTGTCATAATAACAGAAATGGTATTGTCAATTAATATTTGCAAAATTAAACTGTTTATAAGATGATATATATACATCATATATTTTTTAAGTTGAACATGCATTTAATATTATGGTATTAAATAAAAAAAAATTTCTAACCTCGGTTTTTCCGGCATGCCGGAAAGGACCCGGCAAGGGTTATTGAAAATCTGGTGACCCTTGAATTTTGAGGCATGCCGGGTAATACGGTAAAATGTTATTCATTTTATTGAAATTTCATTCAATAGCACAAAAGCAAGGGATTGATTTGCTGTTCCAGATTTTTTTTCCCTGTCTAGGTTCAGAATTAAAAATAATTGGTAATTTGACAGATTAAAAAAAAAAAAAAAAAAAAAAAGAACTGGTTGATTTTGATGTCCAGCTTTTCAGACTTAACTGCCAATTTATCCACCAAGATTTTGAATTGTATTATTGTAATAATTTTTCATA
>JAXGGA010021377.1:0-16689 GCA_038373865.1 Uloborus plumipes | reverse complement strand
GTGACAGTTTTTTACTTGATGATTGATAGCCCGAAGACAAATAATGATAAACGAGCCTAGAAATTCTAACTTTTAGAGCAGTTTCAGTTTTTCCGGTTACATTTCCACGAACTGCTTTCCATTCTGTAATCTGTTACATTTCACAAGATTTTCCAGCTGAAGAAATTCTGATAAAAACTCCAAATGCAAAGTGATGTATAATCTAGTCGGCAAATAGAATTTGCTACTCAAAGAAGAACCACTGTAATACATAATGCAATACCTAGATTTATTGTTTTCTCTCAAATTGATAGTGTAAAAAATATATAAATTATACTGAATACAATATGCGGCTGAATATTTTGTTTTAACACCGTATTAGCAACCGAAAATAGTTTTTAGAAGCTTATTAGAATTCGAAAGTTTTTGAATGCCTAGTTTTAAACTATTTTGAAAAATTGAACTAAGAATTTCTCCAATTCTCTGTGATTTTTTATACAGTCGACGCTCGATATAAAGACCATCTCCGTTCCAAAGAAATAGGTCTTTATAACGGGTGGTCACTATAACAGGTAGAATTTTTGTGTTTCGGGAATAAAGTTGGGGCTTTTCACATTGGTCTTTATAATGGCATGGTCTTTATAACATGTGGTCATTATAACGAACGTTGACTGTAATAATAAAAACCTCTCCTTGTATTTGAGTAAGTAGTTCAGTTAAAAATATGAATGTTTAATGAAAATTGGGAAAAAAAATCATATTTTCTTTTTTCCCAAAATCGAAAAGGCTTCTAAAATAAATTCATGTTTATTTTTTCATAATGGTTTTATAGTGTGCGAATAAGAACAACACCTTAAATCAATTTCTTACAGGCCACAATTATCTTACTAGATGCGCAAATAATAGAATTTTCACATCAAGTGAACTTCACATTACACTTCACCTCCATTGTGCACCTTTTTTCATTTCTACGACAATTTGCAAATATTTTATTTGTGTGCTGAGAATTTAAAGACAACGGAAGAAAAACCTGTTTCTTTTTCTTTCAATATTAAAACATTTATGTATATTTTTTAATTTCTGATGTGGTTTTTACAGCAGATTTGTATTATTTTAACGGGGAATAAATTGCTCTCTGCAATTCCTAAAAGGAAGCAACGAATAAATCGTGTAATGATAACCCGGTTAAACGTGATACTTTACTGGGCTGTTGGACCATTTTTCATTAAAACCCTCAAAAGAACTGAAATCATAATTGTTTTTAAAAAATATTTCTACTTGTTGAAAGAAAAAGAATAATACGATGTACTAAATGATTGAAGTTATTAAATATATTATGATTTTCTAAAAATGAAATACTGCCCTATGTCATCATTTTTGTTTTATTTATATAGAAACAGCTATTATCTAGTCAAAATAAATATTAACACACACATTATTAATTTTGAATAAATGCGTTTATGCTTGAAAAGAAAATTAGGATTATCTAAAGTTTTATCGCACAAAAATTGCAGATTGTTGCAGACACGAGTTTCGAGATTATAAGGGACTTTTAATAGAAATACTTTCTCAAGTGACTTTTCACCCTAAATCTCTCGCACCTTTTTGCAGAAAAAAGGGATTCACCCCGAAACATGTGTGTGCAGCAATCTGCAATTTTTAGGAGATTTTAAAAAGCTGCATAAACCTTTTGACTTATATGTCTATCTGGGCTATGCGTTCATTACTGCTGGTCCCTTTGGTCCACCAGCTCATTATACATATCTGTACCTCAGAACCAGACTAACGTAAGTCCATTTTCGTCATTTTTCAGTTGAGGGGAAAAACGATGCATTCGACAATCGTTTTTCCCCTCTACCGAAAAATGACGAAAATGGACTTACGTTAGTCTGGTTCTGAGGTACTATATCCGTATACTACCGTGCTAAGCACAAAAGTCGTATCTGCACTTTTTAATTAAATTGAGTTTTCGTCACCAGGTGGTCCTTTGTCACGCATATTGCCTATCGTATTTTTCGCCGTATAAGACGCACCGCGCCGTCTTATACGGTATAAATTTAAGATTAATTAAAATTGGGGGATTTAATTTAAAATTGGGTGCGTCTTATACGGTGAAAAATACGGCAAGTACATTGTTTTATGATTATTTGAGAACGGGAAATATATATATTTTTTAATCTCAAAAAGTACTCACTGAATCAAACACATAGAACTGCAAAACTTTACACAGCAATATCTCTGAGATTGTCTGCAGATACCACTTTTGCGCTTATCACGGCATAATTGGCCAATGATCTAAAAAGCATAAGAAACTACTTCGAAATATTTAGCAAAATGCATTGGGTGACTATTGTCTTAAGAAGTTTTTAGTTACGAAATTCCATGACAAGAAACTTCAAGGAACCTCAAATTGTGTTCGCTGTAACGGGAATTTCCCTCAAATGGTATTCAAATACTTAATACAAACTAAATCGGGACTGAATGATTGTTGCTCTGAAGCAGGTGCTCCCTTGCATTGGTATTCGTTATACTGGAAGTTTACTGTATTATTTAGTTTCAACTGATAGTACAAACTAAATCTAAAACACGCTTTTGTGCAACTTTTTATGCATCAAAACTGGATTACCGTAATTTACAAGAGATATTGAAACGTGTATCGATTTTTTTCTGTAAGAGTAGTAACTGTAAAGCAAAATTCAAGTATATTTTATAGCTTACTAGATAAATTTATTGCACCGAGGACATTTTTAACGATATCTACAATCAGTTATTGGAATACCGCAATTTGAAGGCCATATTTCTCGCCAAGTATGCTCTAAAAGCTGAATATGTTATTGGTAGTGATTTATCACTTAACAGCGTAAGATGCAAAATTTTTAAATTTGAAATATAATTTAGACTTTGAAGTATTTATGAGTCGAGTCTCGTAAATCATGCATAATTTGCTCGTAATGAATATTTTAAATTTATGATGGTAAAATAATATTTCATGCTGAAAATAAATTATGAACGTTTAGCAATGTTATTATAAATATAGAAGATAAAAATATTTGTACTTACTCATATAACTGTTTATTTGTACAAATTAGAAAGTCCTTCTAATGTTTTTGCAACTGTCAAATAGAGCACCTGAAAAAAAATTGAGTATACTCAGATGATGTTTTTATACGTATCAATAATTTTAGTTCAAAAGTATAGAAAGAATATTACTTAGCAATTCATGGGGGAAAATTAAAATAAAAGAATAAATAAACATTTCAATAACGTAATTGATTTGGCTATTTATGCCAGTTCTGGACATTCTTGAGCTGGCGTAATATATTTTTTAATACCTGTTGCTTAATAAGCAGATTACAAAAAATACATTTCACTGCGTAAAGATCTTTAGCTTTATTTGGAAACCTTAATAGCCAGCAAGCAAAATCTACTAGCTTTTAAAAAGAACAAGTACAGACATAATGACCAAAAATACTTTTAACCCTTAACTTCGCAATTTTTTAAATTTCTATGAAAACATTATATCAGTTAGTTCTCACGTAATAATAAAGATGAAAAATATTTAAAAAAAAGCAGTTTTAAATTGAATTTCAGTCATTTTTTTGTTTGCGGCAACGTATAAATAACATCAAATATCTTAAAAACGTTTTCCAATAGAGAATTAAAATTAATTTTAAATGAATGTAAAATGTTCAAATTTCTTACCTGGTAATTTATATCTTCAATAAACAAGAGGAAGCATAAAATATAATGTATGCTTTTTATAGTAAAGACACAGTTCTGAAGCATCAGATATTTTTATAATTATTGTGATTTCTGGGGAAAATGTGCTGTCAACTAGTGACAAAATTATCATGTATTTCGTTGCAATAATCTTTTTTTAATCAGATAGCTGATTTGTATGTAATTTTTTTTAAAAAATGAGTCTTTTTAATTAAAATAAATCATATGTTGAAGAAATGCAACAGTGGGAAGCTAAGGGTTAATGTTCAGTTAAAGAATATAGTTAAATGAATAAGCGTTCAGATAACTGTAGAAATGATGGAGACTAGGAGAACCTACATACAAAATATATGCACTGTAAGGTCAGTAAGAGTAATTATGAACAAATTTTTACACTTTTGCTCTCTAATTGCTCTCTGGAGCACCATGTAACATTTAAAAATCTGGACACCCATCAGAAACAACTATTAACTCCTCTGCTACACTGCGCGACCTTTTAAAAAATTTTTGGCTGATGGAAGTTTTTTAAAAAACCTTGTTCTTAATTTCCCCAATTGTTCATAATTACCCCATAGTACATGGGGTAAATATATGAACATGCTTTTCCCCCTGGCTTACCCTGGCTTTTTAGTGAATTCCTTGACTTCATCGTAAAAATGATATACCACGAAGGGATATCTGGGTTTCTTTCTAGATTTTCGTAGGAGTTCTGGTTTTTTAGAGAAATATTCGAATACCTGTTCATGAAACTAATGTGCCAGTCATCACTTGACTTTCCATTTTTGAATCGGACGTGAAAATCATTAGGCAAAGCAAAGTCTTGAATAAGTCTTTTCAACTCTTCCTTGTCACAAGGAAACCCCAAACAAGCCCCAGCAATTAGATAATTTGCTAAAGTCAGCTCCACATCAGTTGGTATGTCCGTTGGGCGACCTGCTCTCATCCTATCAATTTTGACTTTACCTTTAACTCCGTTGTGTAAAACACCCACCATAAGTGTCCACTGCCTCTTTGAAGGTCATGTTCCCATTTATAATATAACTTATATCCTTTAGTAAGTTTCATTGGTGTATTGAACTGGTGACGTCTTCTTTACATGAGTGCGAGGCATTTGTGGACGTTAAAGCCTACAGATAACTTCATATAAATCATTACCAAACGTTAAAGGCTCAGTTAAGTGGTCAAAATAACTATTTGGATCATAAAGTTTGACTTGACCTGGCAAAAACTACTTTTAAAAAAATGTTCATAATTACCCGTACCTAGAAAAATACGGGGTAATTTTGAACATCTTATTGCAGGGGTTAAAAATAAAAAGACAGTGAAACTCTAGTTGATTCCTGTTAAAGGCTTAATAAATGAATGCAAATATTATGAAAACAAAAACTTACCACAATTTTATCAGTCCGAACAGTATAGAAATTGAAGACTGTTGATTGGTGAAAAACTGTTTGACAACTTTTGTGAGAAGGGTTAGAATAACTAAGTAAATGGCGGATACAGTGAAAAAACATCCCTAACCTAATAATGAGGATATGAGCTTCCAGTTGCTACTGCTATTTGGAGGGGGGGGGAGTCCTTCATTGCTTACAGAAGCGCTAATGTCGTTTGTTCTGAATTACCCACATTTTCACAATTACTCCGCTTGACCCTATGTAGGTGGTCCTAGAAATCAGTACATTGTTAATTTATTGACGAAATATAAAGATCTTAGGACCAAAACTTAGTTAAAAGCTGTCGCTAATTGAATTTTTGGTTGTCAATGTTAGGGAATAAAAAGCTCATTGTTCAAAAATTTCAGTGAGTATAAATTCAAATTTTCAAACTCAAACTTAAATTAATAAATAAAAGTATATTATTCCAATTCACTTAAATGTTTTATTTACTTGATGCCGTTACAAACATTTAGCGTATTCAATCAATGAATAGAAAATCGCGAAACGCTAACATCGTATATTTCAAATTGATGGCTTACACACAGGGTTGCCCCCCCCCCCCAAGCTCATTTTCGAAAATCCCCCCTCCATTTTTCACAATCCTCTTGTGCTCCTTATTTTTTATTTTTACCCCTCTTTTTTATTTATTCTTTTTTTAAATATATTTTTTTAATTATCACTTTTTTTTATTTGTTATTAATTTTTTGAAATACTAATTATGCGCAGAATAGAATCGCTTTTCTTCTCTTTCGGACATTCCAAGAACACACACAAAATAAATAAATAATAATCTTAATACTATTATAAATGCGAAAGTTTGGATGTTTGGATGTTTAGATGTTTGTTCCTCTTTCACGCAAAAACTACTGAACGGATTTTCATGAAACTTTTACCATAATGTAGCTTATGCATCAGAATAACACATAGGCTATAATTTATAACGATATTCAAAAAAGTTCGATTGGTAGCGCTTTTTTCATTCCAATTTAAGGTACATTTTTCGCATAAATCCGCGAAGGCTTTCAACAAACTAATTCAGTATTTAGTGTATCATCTCAACTCCCTGTCAATAGCTAGAATTGCGTGTATCATTTCCGCTTTTCGCATTAAATGTTCAAGGCTTTTCTCAAGTCAAATCAAAATGTAATTTTTTTTCAGCTTCATATTTAATATCCAGGCTTTTACATAGACATTGGAAACGCTCGCGCGCCCGCTCTCTAATGAGCTTATCATGATTTTTACTTAAAACATTTGTTAGTCTTAGTTTTAAGTTGCTTTGAGACGTGCAAATATTATTTTGTAGAATAAATTGTATTCCTTTATTAGAAGATTGTTCACTACGTTAATTATTTTCTCGAGTTTTGTAAATATGTGTTTTAGAGTATCGATAACGTAACCGCTAGAAGAGATTGGCAACTAATAAAGAGATTAGGTTCATTATTTTCCAATTTGATGGAGCTTTAAATGCAACTTAACGGCATTTTTAATTTGTTTGCGTTGATTTGTCACTTTCTCGGGGTACTTATAATAGGGCAGTTTCTTAGTATCCGATTGAATAGGAATTTTTCCAAATTTGGTGCAAGATTTTAGTAACTGAGATTCTCGGCGATTTTTTCAACTGACACCAGTTTTTGTGCCAAAGACTACGTAATAATACTTTACTTTTTACACGACGTAACCAAAATAAAACGATTATTGTCTGATATTTATCGACTGCGGCAAAATCTTAATCATCGATATAATACTCCCATATTTGAAAAGTTGAGTTTTTTCTTTTCTTTTGTTTTCCGATTCCATATGTATGCATTAAAAACCTTTTTAAAAGTATGTCAAAAAGTAAAGTGATCCACATACTAAATTAATAAAACCCTTAAACAAGACTAAAATTACCATTAATTTGCATTTTTGCACAAATAATTGCTAAATGTTTCCTATTATTTTCGAAATCATTAGGACAAAAACTTTTAACGTCATTTTATAGTCCGCAGTAGTATATCAGCATTTGATGACTATTTCTCTGACAAAAATTAGTGACATAATAATACTTAATGTATTTTCATAAAGTAAGGAGGGGAGCAAAATTATCCTAGGTGTCCCAAAACAGTTTACCCAAAAATTTGGCGACATTTTAAGAATCGTCAAAGCGGCAAGTTTTGAGTTCCTTCAGTTCAGGAAAAAAGAAACAAAGGTGAGTATATAAATTGTTTCTCAATATTATTACTGACCCAGGCAACGCCGGGTATTTTTGCTAGTAAAGTAATAAAAGAAATAATTTAACTTACACATACTAAACAAACAACGCAATACAGTAATGAATTAATTATTTATAATGTGAAAATTATATTTAGCTATTTTTATACACATTTATCTCAGTATTTCATTTTTTGCAACTATCCCAACAACCATCATGAATAAAACAACTAAAGCCACATACAACAATAATTGAAATCCTAATTCCTTAAAGCATGTTAATGATTTTTTCGCGATAATTGCTGAAGTTTTCTCATTGTTTCAAAACCATGATACTTTGGCTACAATACCTGATACAAACTTTGTTGTCTTAAATAGAAAACAAAACAAGTTATAACCCACATGTAACGAACAAATATGAGGTTATTACTACAATTCTATAAGCTATCAGAACAAGAAAGCATAAAAAGTCCCATTTGTGCTATAAACCAATACCAGATTTCAGCAGGAAGCCATAAAACTATTGCAGGAAAAAAAGAATGGATATTATACGTAATAACTGCATTTTTCAAACTGCTAATCAATGGAAAACATATATTCTTCCAACATATATCGTTTGTAATTTTTTCTTAGTTAAATATAAATCCTCCCGTCAGTGTACTTAACTAAAATAAATGCATCTGATCATTATATTTAATGAAAATCTTAACCAGCACGTCAAATAATAAACTTTTCTGTATCAATTATATTTTCAGTTTTTATTCCTGATTGAAGAACATTGCATTCAATGCAATGTTTTACAGTACTATCTCCCAGATGACTAAATGAAAAATATATATTTTAAAATATTACTATCCAGCTAATTGTTTTGTCCTCTCCAACACCGTTAATTGCTTTAACCCCAATTGATATTGTTATTTAGATTTTAGCTCTTTCCAAAATGGCATGCCATGAATTATTTTGTTCGAAATGTCAAACTGCAACGCTACAATCGCATTCGAATTTCCAGCAGAGACAAAAGTATATTTATCATAATTATTGGTTCATAGTTTTATGTAAATGGAAACTCATTTGAGTTAGAATTTTATCTGGGAATTGAGAGCACGCAATTCATTTGTTTCATAGAAATTTATATGGGTCTATTCTTCTCCAAAATAGATAGTAATTCGCAAGATAATGAGCATTCTTGTGCGATATTAAGAATCATTTTGTTGATGCATTGAAGCTCATCAATGAACTGTTTGTTATCAGCATATTGCTTACAGGGATTTAATTAGAAAAAAAGGAATACTCGATCAAAGTAAGTGCTATTAAGTTTGACGCGCTGATCGTAATCGCGAAAGATCATTAATACCACAGCCATGAGATAAACTTATGTTCGATGTAAGAGCTCAGATCGTGAAAAGATAATGTCCGTCATAAATTATGCAATCTATTTGAATAATTACAAAATATGGCTTTCTGAGATAGTGCATCTTAACTAGAATTGTAATAACAGTGTAAAAAAGTATCTTATTCTGATCACTAAAGATGGCTGTTAAATAACTCGTTTTTTTCTTAATTTTTTAATTTGCATATTGGCAACGTAATAAAAAAATTTCTGTCAAACTTTTTATTTTAGAGTCTGAGAACGATACTGCAGAAAATTGTGCGGAGAAGTGGTTACATTGCAGCAAATGAACTGTTATTTTTACAGTGTAACACTAGCAGCCGATTTTCTAATTTAAAACCATTAAATTTCACAGTAATAAACTGCAAATCTAGAAATTTTACAGTTTCGTATGGTAAAGTTAGAAATTTTAGTTTATTGCCATAAAATTTAGCTGTGTTATACTGTAAAAACAGCAGTATAATACTGACAGCAGAGATTCCAGTTTAAAACTGTAAAATGCACGGTAATAAACTGTAAAATTAGCAATTTTTCCGCTTAGTACTGTAAAAGTAGAACTTTTATAGTTTATAATTGTAAATTTAGAAATTTTTGTACAGTTTATTACTATAAAATTAGCTGTATTATACTGTAAAAACAGAATTAATTTTTTACAGTGTAGTCGCTAAGTAAATAAACTTAAACTGTCGGAATGTGAGTCGAATGTTTGCCATGTTTTGGTCTAAATGAGATACCTACTTACACAAAGGTTTGTGGCTAAAATAGGCAATGGACTATAGAGGCAACATATATCCTGTAAAGGACTATTGGTTCAAAAAAAACCATCATTACCGAAAATAGCTTTTAATTGACTTTTCAATAGGTTTTAAATTTTGAAGTAAAAAAACAAATAGAAATACTTATTTCACTTGTAACTGCAAAAGTATGTTGGCAAAAATAAAATGAGGGGGGGGGGGATGGAAAAGCTGCATTTCTACCAAAAAACGAGGAAAATAAATTTGTTACTTGCTCTGTATATGTAGCAGTTATAAATCATGTTTAATTATAATCTTTTTGTTTTAGTCAAATTTTAAGTGTTATCGTTCTTGAGTATAACAACCTTTTGCTCAAAATTATTACATATAGTTTAAACGAGTTGTTTTTATATTTTTCATTGTTTAGAAAATGAGTTTTAATGCGACATTTGAATGCATGTCTCATTAAACGTATAATTACCAAGCCTTTTAGTACTTGCTTTCTTTCTTTTTCCTTTCATTGCATTAAATAAAAATAACTGGTCAGAGTGCTTGACAATAAATTTTCTTGAAAAGTTTGTGACTAAAAAATCATATTCCTAAATTTAAAAAAAGTGTTGGTTCACTGCAAAAGTAAAGGAAGGTACTTAAGGGAATTCAACTAGTCGCAATTAAACTTGAAAAAAAAAAAAAAATGCTAAACCAACACGGACAGTGACCAAAATATAATTAACAGGATAAGAGGCTACCATCTCGTAAATGAAGTTTGATATTTATTATTTTAAAATAGGAAATGACATTGAATGCCTTTTGAAGTACAAAGTTTAGAAATTTTTGCATAGTTGAGAAATAGTGACACGCGGCTTTTACAAATTGGGAATTGTTTACAAGTATATGATCTGATCATGTTTCCGCGCTTTCAAAAGTATTTATGTTTCCTTTAAAACTATTTTCCTACAAAACCTATCTAAAAAATATTAGTTCATAACTTAGTAAAATTCTTCCAGGAAAAGTTCGAAAACTTTTACGCTTTGAACGAATCATTGGAATTTTTTGGAAGGCTTCAAAGCTTGGTAATTTTCGCTAGAAATATATTTTTCGCAAAATCGTCAAAAATGTGGCTTACATGCTACTTCTTCTTAACCTTTATTTGCATCGGAATTTCATAAAACGTTCTTAAAGTTCTCGAAGAAGATTGTTTTGACAGTTATGGATGTTACCATCCATCAGGAAGAAATATTTCTTTGACAGAGTTCACTATAAATAACATACCCCGTCAAAAGTCGATTGAGGTACAACCAATTTCCATTAAGTTTTGCCATTAATTTTTCTGCCTCTGACGGGTTTGTAGAGCATGAGCGTAAGAAAATTTTACGCTGTTTTCAACTATTCCGGTTCGATTTTACAATAGATTTAAACAATATGTTTTTGATAAGATATAGCATAACAAAATATATAGATACTATTAAAAACTAATAGTTTACGAATGTCTGGGGGTAATAATTTGGGAGTAAACTAGATTAGGTAACAAGTTATAACATAGATTTGAGGCAAACAAATCCAATAAAAAATGATTTCATAGACGTATATTTGCAGAAAGAGGTAGGTTTTTCAAGCTTGGTTTTGAAATGCATGAAGAAAATTAGGCAGAAATTTGAATAAAGTAGGAGAGCAAAAGGTGTCAATGTTTAGGTTTGGGTTATGTTTTACGATTTTCAAGTTTGGTTATGTTTTACGATTTTCAAGTTTGGATAACTCTGCTAAATGTTTTATGCTGCATTTCATCAGCTTTTTTTTTTTTTTTTTTTTGAAAGATAAAGTAAGCTTTTTTTTTTCTTTTTTGATAAATTAAAAAGAAGCAGCTAGCCTTTGGAGCTTAGTGCTTCAAAGATGACTAATATCTTGAAAACACTGACTAATATCTGTAATTTAATTTTTCTTTTCGAAGAGGAATTTTAATTGTATTACCAGGAAGTTACGAAAAAGAGTTGCAGTAAATACTTTTTCGGTATCACGCTTCTGCCCTACTGGCCGGCTGCTTTCCCCCGGACAGTTTTGTTACTGAAATCCTTAAATACGCGATTTTAGATTTCGCTTGTAACGATTAGAAAAAAAAAAAGATAAGGGGTTCGGGTTTCCCTCTTCAAACCATTTTTGAGACTAAAGCTAATTTTATGCTATTTTTGGAAAAGAAGAGTTCAGTCACTTCCCTGCGGAAATGTCTAGATCCCACAATTTAACCCGTTCATGATGACATTTTGGAAAAAGAGGAGAGCTCGAGGGTCCTTCCCGGAAATTTTTCCGAAATTGAAGTCCAAAAAGTGCTATTTTAGGGTATGCTTGGAGACATTAATTGAAAGAAAAGGAATCTCGCTATTTCCATCGAAAATTTTTTTAAACAGAAATTTTAAAAACCGAATAGGGCTGCGCTAAATTTAGACACATATTCAGTTTTGAATTAGGGACACTAGTTCGACACTAAATTTAAGGAAAGGGATACTAGAGCTCATCTCAGGAAATTATTCGAGATTGAAATCCTATAAATGCACTTTAGATTATTTTGGTTTACGATGGGAGTAAGGGTTTCTGCAACCGGTTAATAACTTTAAAGTAAAGTTTTTTTTAGCATCAACTGAATTTCTCATAAGGATCTCATTTCAGTCACTATGCACTAGGGATATTATGCTAGATTTAATGATGAAAAAAATAATTATATTTTCGGTGCTTTATAATTTATGGAGCAAATGATTTTGAAACATTTTTATTGAAGTATTTATTTTTTATTTTATTTAGCAATGACAAATTGCTATGCTTTCTTTTTGGAGCTCATACGTCGTGCAGTTCGTCTTTAAAATTGGCAGTCTGCCAATGTTACTGACCACCCTGCCTCGTTAACGTTGCCTCCACGCCTTCGCCATGCAGTACAAGCTGGCGAACCCGGAGCTGTTCAGCCTGCCTACCTATTCCTGTTGGTGTGGATACAATTTTGACGTTTATGTTTTGCAAAATTTATAGTAGTTCTCTAGTCACTTGTATTCGCGTTCTGGTTTCTCCCTCATGTATTTCACACTCTGTCAGCCATTTCTAATATAAACTCATCACACAAAAGATGTTTTATTAGATATTGTTCAATTACTTAAATATTAACAATATCCAGGCCCGTCACATAGGGGGAGGCAGGGGGGCGTCAATTGCCCCCCTGGCTTTGAGAAATCAATGTATTTACATATAAGTGGGTGTGGTTTTGTATGTTTTCCGATGAAATTGCATTGTGTTTGGACCCTTTGCCCCCCCCCCCCCCTGGAAAAACTTGAAATGACGGCCCTGACAATATCACAAAACATTTCTTGTTACTTTCTATACACTATAAAAATGAATGTTTCTTTTACAGTATAATACAACTAATTTTATAATTTTAAATTGTTAATTTTACAGTACTGAACTGTAAAATTGCTAATTTCACAGTAATAAGATGTAAAGACTTTACGGTTTATTACCGTGCATTTTACAATTTTAAACTGGAACCTCTGCTGCCAGTATTATACTGTTGTTTTTACAGAAAAATACAGTAACATTTTACGGCAATAAACTGTAAAATTGCTAGTTTTACAGTTGATTACTGTGCATTTTACAGTTTAAAATTGGAAATTCGGCTGCCAGTATTATACTGTAAAAACAACAGCTCATTTTTTGCAGTGTACCACCTTTACACGTTAGTTGCCTTAAGCGCTGCTGATATTTTCAGTACTGTCGGCTAGACTGAATTTAAGCTTGAAATTATCTATTTTAATCAGGGGAGCTTCGGCAGAGATCTTTTACAAAAGCTAGACACTCTTACAAAAAACATCTGCATAGCATTTGCTTCGGCTTTGAGAGCTTAAGATTCTTAAATTCAATTAAATTTTAATGATAGTTTCAGTGAGCAAAGAAACACAATAAAATGACTTTTATAATCGAAATCATACGCTATCAAACAAAATTTTCAATTAAGGCGAAAGAACAATAACAAAGAGCATTTTAATGATATATTGCGCATTAAAAACCCAGAATTCCACTTTTAAATTAAAACAAGATTCATTATACGCAGCAATCAATTGTCGAAAATCCTATTCACTACAGAAAATCGAACCGAATTAATTTCATTCTTTTCTCAAAAGAAGTTCCAAAAGCATTTGCAATTTAATTCTTTGAAGAAAAAGAAAGACGGGAGAGAAAGAAAGAAATGAGCGTGTCAATTTTCTACAGATTTTTTTCTTACTTTTCCCCCTTACATGCCATTCTTAATTTGTGCGAAATCTAAATTAATGGTTCAGGGAGAACGCGAACAAAATGTCTTACTTGAAAACTATGTGTACTTTTTTTTTCTTTCTCTCGCAGTTTAATATTAAGTGAAAATTTATTGGTGGATGTAGGGACGTTATTTTACAAATAATTTAAAAGGAATCTTGAGATTTAATTGCCTGGTTTCAATTTTATCAAAAAGTCGGATCAAATAAATTGCCACAAAAGTTTTAAAGTGACGGAAAAACTTGATATTTAACTTGATTTTGCAAGTGTTCAAAAATTAGGATATGGTTTTGTGGATGCATGAACACTAGATAAACACCGAATTTATAAGCTTCAGTTAAGTCCAACACTGCAAAAAATGAACTTTTCTTTTTACAGTATAAAACTGGCAGCCGAGGTTCCTGTTTGAAACTGTAAAATGCACAGTAATAAACAGTAAAACGAGCAATTTTAGTTTCTCACTGAACAAGATATTTTACTGTTTATTGTTGTAAAATTCAACTGTGTTATACTGAAAAAATTCAGTATAATACTGGCAACAGAGGTTCCAGTTTAAAACTGTAAAATGCGTGTTAATAAACTGTGGAATTAGCCATTTTACAGATTACACTGGTCGACAGTGGTTCACTAACAACAACCAAAGTATTATTTTTATTACGTATTCATATAGTTGTTTAAATACCTGCTAGTAAAAAAGTCCCACCACGTCTCAATTTTCCGTAATAAAAAAAATAATTTTTTACTATTTTTTATGATTTTCGCACCAAATGCCTATTTTTGGAGGGAAAAGGAGCAAAATATTAACTCCTAAATTTTTTTGGAGGTGAAGGGAGACTCAAAGTCCGAAATCATGACCACCGATAACAAAAAGGGGGGACAAGGGGAGTGTATCCCCTCAAAATATGCAAAAAATCATGAAAAAGTATCTTTTTATTCTGGTTTCTTTAATATGACGTTTAAAAAATATTTTAGTGAAAATCAGAGTATAAGGCCCCCTCCTATTATTCCTATGCCCAAAAAAATTTTCGCGCTGTAAAATAAAATTAAAAAAAGAAAAAAAATTCATTTTACGGCTTTGTATCAGAGGGGGCGGGGCGGGGGCTTTCGGCAAAAAGTGGAGAGTGATGGAGAGGAAAGGTGCCATATTTGGGTTTTGGAAATAATTTTACATAAGAACCGGCCAGAATACGCCGTCTTTCTGAAGATCTGCGATGTGTCTCGTATTTAGCGTGCGACAGTCATAAAATCGGTTTTTATTTATTTATTTTTTTTTTTACAGCGCGAAAATTTTTTCTGACGTAGGAATCATAGGAGGAGGTCCTATCCTCTGATTTTACATCGTATTTTTTTTAACGTCATTTTAAAAAAACAAGAATGAAAAGATCATTTTTGGTGATTTTTTGCTCATTTTGAGGGGGTACACCCCCCTAAAAATCCCTTCTTTGCTATTAGTGGTCATGATTTTAAACTTTGAGTCTCTCTTGAAACTTCAAAAAAAGTTAGGAGTTAATATTATGATCCTTTCCTCTTGAAAAAAGGTGTGTTTGATATGTTTTTTCAGTTATGTTCAGTACTTTTTAGAAATTCATAACAAAAAAACTGTACGTGCTACAGCTTTTTTACTATTATTTTTGAATTATACACTGCAAAATTATTCATAAACAGTTAATTTCATCTTTGTTAGGGAAAAAAAGTGAAAATTTGTCGACTAGTGTTATTACTCTAAATTAGCCATTTTACAGTTTAGTACTGTAAAGTTAGCAACTTTACAATTTATTACTTACAATTTATTACTTAAAAATTATCATTTTTTACAGTTCATTACTACAAAATTAGATAGATGCATTATACTGTAAAAACAACATTAATTTTTTACAGTGAATGTGTGTAAGGTTTTGCTCATGAATAACAATGTTCTAAAACATGTGAAGAGGTTGGTAGTTCTTGTTTCGTACAGAGCTCAAGATAGTTATTTCAGACCCCATAATGTTGTAACGAAATATTTCATACTAACTGTATTTTCAGGATATAATAATCATTTTCAAATGTTTTTTTGACTTAAGTTTTAAAGTTCGAAATCGAATAAAAACATGGCGTGAAAAACATCAATTATAATACACCGAAGTTGAAAACATCAACTGATATCAGTCCCTTAATTGCTAACTAAAAACTAAATATTATACATGCACGAAAACTTCTTGATATGAAAAAAAATGTAAGCACAATTGTAGCAATTTAATTTAAAACGCGCGGTGATAGATGCTTCATTCAATTGAACAGTATTCAGCAAATTGCTAAATTTTCTTCTGTTTAAGCACATCAACATAATGAGCTACTTTTTAAAAAGTGGGGTTTTTTTTTATTATTATCTTAAAGGCTTTTGGGTTGATGTTTAAATTATTTACCCATTATCCTCATTTTTCCTAGAATCCAAGTATTTATCTAAGACATATGTATTTATGTAGCTAGAATAGAGTACATAGTAGTTGTTTGAACAATGGCGATTGTGCTAAATTATTCGCCTCCAGTGGGTGCCTTCTTTCACTTCAAACCAATTTGTTGACAAAATGTAAAAATACTGAGCAATAGATTTGCATAACTTTACTAATAAACACTGTAAAAAATGAATGTTGTTTTTACAATATAATACCGCTAATTTTATGGTAATAAACTGCAAAAATTGCTCATTTTACAGTAATAAACTGTAAAATTGCTAATTTTACAGTTTATTATCGTTCATTTTGCAGTTTTAAGCTGGAACGTCGGCTGCCAGTTTTTTATCTGTCGTTTTTGCAGTATAATACAGCTAAATTTACGGTAAAAAACTAAAATTGCTAGTTTTAGTTTATTACTGTGCATTTTACAGTTTTAAATTTGAACCTCCGCTGTAAATATTACATTGTAAAAACAACTGTTCATTTCTTGCAGTTGCAGTTTTATTTTAATCTATCGC
>JAXGGA010021376.1:0-16693 GCA_038373865.1 Uloborus plumipes | reverse complement strand
AAAGGTATAAATGCGCAGTGCTTTTACAGAGCTTTCATTTCTGTTCAAGTTATTCATGTGAAGAGGTTTTAACGTGATGATGACCGCACGACGTGAATTAACAGACTTTGAACGCGGAATGTTAGTTGGAGCTAGACGCATGGGTCATGCCATTTCGGAAATCGTTAGAGAATTCAACATTCCCAGATCCACTGTGTCAAGAGTGTGCCGAGAGTATGAAATTTCAGGCATAACATCCCACCATGGACAGCGCAGTGGTCGACCGCCTGCACTTAAAGATCGAGACCGGCGACGTCTGCAAAGAGTCGTAAATTCTAACAGACAAGCAACACTGCGTCAAATCACCGTAGAAATCAATGTGGGACGTACAATGGACGTGTCTGCTAGAACTGTGCGGAGAAATTTGGATTTCTTGGGCTATTCCAGCAGAAGACCGACTCGAGTGCCTTTACTGACAGAACGACATCGCTTGCAGCGACTCTCGTGGGCACGTGAGCATATCGGTTGGTCCCTAGATGAATGGAAAACCGTGGCCTGGTCCGATGAGTCACGATTTCAGCTGGTAAGAGCCGATGGTAGGGTTCGAGTGTGGCGCAGACCCCACGAAGCCATGGACCCAAACTGTCAGCAAGGCACTGTTCAAGCTGGTGGTGGCTCCGTAATGGTGTGGGCTGTTTTTTCATGGCATGGACTTGGTCCTCTAGTGCGACTGGACCGAACATTGACTGGAAATGCTTATGTGCAGCTACTTGGAGATCACTTGCAGCCATTCATGGACTTCATGTACCCAAACAACGATGGGATTTTTATGGATGACAATGCGCCATGTCACCGGGCCACAACTGTTCGCAATTGGTTTGAAGAAAATTCTGGACAATTCCAACGAATGATTTGGCCACCTAGATCGCCCGACATGAATCCCATTGAGCATTTATGGGACACCATCGAGAGGTCTGTTCGTGCCCAAAATCCTGCCCCATCAACGCTTTCACAATTATGGACGTCTATCGAGACAGCATGGCTCAATATTCCTGCAGAAGACTTCCAACGACTTGTTGAGTCCATGCCACGTCGAGTTGTTGCACTTCGCCGGGCAAAAGGAGGGCCGACACGATATTAAGAGGTATCCCATGACTTTTGTCACTTCAGTGTATGACGTTTTAGTTATGGCTTCCCATTTGCTTAAGCAATTGAGGAAACTCATTTACATGGATGAAACTCATCAAATTTTTCATTAGGCAATTTACGTTACAAAAACACATTTATTAATCGCTGAATAGAAAGCAACCGATGTGCAAAATTTCAGAACCAAAACAATAACAACTTCCGCTGTTGCCAAAAAAAGTTTTTTTAAATAACGTGAAATTAATATTACAATACAACTTGTAAAAATGATCTAAAATGAATATTCTGCTACATTACAGCAACTAAGGCCCCTATAGAGACGAGCAGACGCATTAAGATTAAGTTTCACCCTTTTGGATACAGCTCTTGTTTGACTGTTTGAGTGGTTGTGTTTTTTTTGGCCAGTAATCGCGTTTTGGTAATTTTTCACTGTGAGCAATCATTAGCGGCTCGTGGATTTGGCAAAGCTTAGCAGTGTGCCAAAACTTTTTTCTGGTAACCCTACTCCGCAACAATGAAAAATTGAAAGTAAAAGTAAATGCATTGGATCCAAAGTGGTGAAACTTAGGGCCGAATTCAAGTGAAACCCCATTGCAATCGCTTCGAGGCGATCGCAATTGCAATCGCTACTGGAAGTCGAATTACGATAAAATAGCATCTCGTAGCGATTGTAACGTTTCACTTGAATCCAAATTTGGGAATTTGCGATTGCATTGGTGAGTTGCGATCGTCCGTGTTTCACTTGAATTCCGGCCTTAATCTTGATGCGTCGACCTGTCTAGTGTCTATATAGCGGCTCTAACAGCAACATTTCTTGCAAAAATGAAGCTTAAAACTAATTTAAAATGCACTTAAAATTAAATATAAATTTTAATAACTGCTTAAGCTCTATTCGTAAAGGGGAAAACATTTTTTTAGAAAAATAATATTCTGTATCTAATTTAAAAAGAATTTCTTTTTGTTATCTATTTTGTTTTTCTGTATGGAACATGAAGTGAATTAAATTTGTCGCAAAAAGAGAAACTTTCGATAATCGGGGAAAAATATTTTTCTATACGAGAAGTAGTTTTTTTTTTTATTTTTAATTTTTCAGGTTTAAGCGACGGTGAAGTCACAGGGCTGCTGGATTTTTCACTCTTCGACCCTGAAGTGTCAAGGTTTAGCGAGAAACTTTGTGATCTAGCCGAGCGGAAACCGGTTTACCGTGCTTTCTTACCACTGTTCCCAAGGGTTGCCGGTAATAAAAAAAAGTCGCCAAGTAATGACACTCTAAAAAGTATGAATGGTTTTCGCCGCAAAACAATCATCGCTGTTTTGCGGTTTTAAACAATCATCGCTGACTGGTTATTGGATAGCCTTTTGACAAATCTTATTTCCACTGCGAATTTAAAAGACTTAAACGAATTTGAAAAGGAAGAAAAAAACTTTGCAATAAAAAGATAGTATAACCATAATAAAATTTTTGCGGGTGAAAGGCTGAAAGGAGAGCCATCTTAAGTTACTGGTTTCGTCTTCGAGGAGCGCTTTTTTTTGCGCATGGGTTTTTAAAAAAATCATTAAAAACCAATCATTGTTTTTTAAAATTCGGCGGTAGTGAATTTTTGTAATTTGTAAATCTCATAAGTAATCTTGTAGTCTAGTCTTTGAATATTTAATAGGTCTAAGCTTCCCTATTGTGACGTCAATTTTTTTTTTTTTTTTTCGAAAGTGAATCTGCGCACCCATTAAGTTAATTTATAAAAAAAATATAACTTTGTCATTAAAAAAAAAAAAAAAAGTTTAATCCCATGTTTTGAAGCATGCTGTTTCAGAAAAAAAAAAAAAAAAAAAAAAAAAAAAAAAAAACGCTTTTAAAATTTTAGAAACTCCCCCATTAGGTTGCCCAACTGTCTTTAATCATGATTTCTATAAAATGATTCGTAAAATGTTCTCGTTGGTTTTTAAGTCTTTATTTTGTGCGTATAATTTATGAAGTGGCTTTGCATTTTGGGACTATCATTTGCGGTACTATAAAATGACTTGACTAAATTTGTTACACTATTGATTATCATAGGTGGACTTACGGGGGTGCCAAGGGGTGCCTCGTACCCCCAACATTTTGCTTAAATTTTGAAAAAAATTAATTATTTTCATCTTGGAACAGTTTGGAAAATAAATTTTATTTTTCATAGCTACAATTCATTTGAAAGAATACCTAAAAATACAACATATTATGTAGTTCAGAGTTTCTCAAAGTTCAGACCTCCACGGACCCCCTAATGAAAATTACTAATTACCCGAAATTTCGGGGGGGGGGGGCGGTAACCTCAGTTTGTTGCATCTCCAGCATATACAGCCTAAATCTGCCTATGCTGATTATCGTGACGAGATTTTACAGATGATCTTTTATGCAATCTTTCACGAGCTTTCTTGCGATATTTATCGAACTTCCTTTCTTTTATTCTGAATAAGGTGCGAACGCCAACTACGGTTGAGTGAGAACAAATAGCGAGCGAGATTGCTCAATAAATAAAAACTAGTTACACTTAAACGAAGCCACTATGTCCCAAGTGAACTTTCAAATTATAAATTTGTTAAACTGAATTTCAAATACTATAAAAATTATTTTTCCCACTATAAATAATATAATAAAGTTTTCTCCATAGTTATTAAAAAATGTTTTGAACTTGCAATGTTTTTAACGCATATTTTTACTTAAGAAATAAATTGTTTACTGAATATTTGCCAAAGGGAATTTCTTGAAAAATCTCTCAATGAAATTACAGTATTGTAAGTTCTGTACTGATAACACCAGATGAAATTCTTCAGTTTTTAAAATCAGCTCAAATCTTCAACAACACTCATAGCTTTAAAATTAGCACAATCCTTCAACAGCACTCATAGTTGAAGATGTTTCAAACGACTCCATCAACCAGCAGGCATTTTACAACTCAACTCAATCGCTGTTTCAATGTCAACACTTTGTACTTTTCAAAGATGGTTTCCCGATAAAGAAGGCTCATCTTTTTAACCTGTGACTTTAACTGGAGGCAGGCTCTTTTTCTTTTCAGAAGAAAATTCTTCGGCGCCATTTGGAGCTTTGTATTCCTCGTACTGGGGTTGGATGACAATGTCTTTAAGTTTGACATCCTTAGTTTGGCCGCCGTCTGACCCGAAGGCCCAAGACTGCAGTTCCGCTGAGGCAAAAACGGCGTAGAATGTTGCAGTCACTGCATACACCGCAGCTGTGATATAAAACACACTGTTCCAGTTGGCTATGGTTGCCTATTGGAAGAAATAGTTCAACATAGATTGATTACAATAAATTCATTAATTTTGTCTATGATTTATTAGCAGGTAAAATTTCTGAAAATTCAATTTTAGCACGAGAACCGCTCAACTTCGATTATTGAACTCGTACAGCTGGATTTTTTTTTCTTGAGCGTAACCTAAACTAACTTTTTTTTTTTTTTTTTTGGCGGGGGGGGGGGGATTGGTCCTAACTAGGATTATAAATAGTATTAAAATCAAAGTTTTGGGGCGGTCACATTGCTGCATGAGTTTATTTGGTAACATGTAATTTACAATGGAACACATGAAAACAATGCGAACTTTTAAAATTTTGTGCTAAAAACTTGCTTTAGGATACGTACTATATTTGTCACCGCTGAGTCCTTTTTGCAGAATGTGAATTTTTCGAAGGAGAAAGGCGCTATGATTAAGAACAGTTCGGAAATGTAGGTTCATTCACATATTATAATGACAATACGACCTAACCCTTTATGCCTTGACGGACTCAGAAGTCCCGCTTGTATTATTTTAGTATTATGAATCCTAAATAGCTGGAATAATGCTGGTACTTAAAAGAACCACGCCTTGTAGTCCCGCTTGTATTAATTTAGTATTATGAATCCTTAATAGCTGGAATAATGCTGGTACTTAAAAGAACCACTCCTTGTAGTCCCGCTCGTATTAATTTAGTATTATGAATCCTTAATAGCTGGAATAATGCTGGTACTTGAAAGAACCATTCCTTGTAGTCCCGCTCGTATTAATTTAGTATTATGAATCCTTAATAGCTGGAATAATGCTGGTACTTGAAAGAACCATTCCTTGTACTTCGCTGAGAGGCCGACAGATAGTACCTGCAATCGGAAACAGTTTTCTTAGGGACCCTTAGGGACCCTAAGGCGTAGGGGGCCTTAGACCCTAATGATTTTTAAAATTTGCTAAATTAATTTGGGACATAAAGGGTCAAAGAAAATGGCCGTGAGACTTTACCTTCCCTAACACCCACCTCTCGCTTTGTCCCCGCTGAATCCACCAGAGTCCTAAAAGTGGAAATAAATCCCAAGTAGTTTTCACAAGCATTTAATTCGCAAGCATTCTAGTTTGTTTGTAAATCTGAATCTTTTCTTATCCGGCCCCCACTAGGCCGAATCTCCGAATGATGCATTAAATTTGTAGAGTTTAAAAAATTGTACAGTCGGACCTCATTTATTTGAACACGCTTAAAACGAAATACGGTTAAGACGAACTACATTTACAATCGCGTCCTGCTGTCTGTTTCGTATTGCTCCTCGGATAAGAAAAATTACTGTTGCGACGGACTACATTACCGATATCTGTTTTCCTGTCTGTTGCGTCTTGTTCGTTGGATAAGACGAACTACATTTCCGATCCCCATTCTTGTGTCCGTTACGTATTGTTCGTCGGATAAGAAAAAATACTGTTGAGACGAACTACATTACCGATCTTTGTTCTCCTGTCTGTTGCGTATTGTTCGTTGGATAAGACGAGTTACGGCTAAGACGAACTACATTTCCCAACCCCGTTCTTCTGTTTTTTGCGTATCCTTCGTCGGATAAGAAAAAATACTATTGAGACGAATTACATTACCGATCTCTGTTCTCCTGTCTGTTGCGTATTATTCGTTGGATAAGACGAGCTACGGCTAAGACGAACTACATTTCCGAACCCCGTTCTTCTGTTTTTTGCGTATCCTTCGTCGGATAAGAGAAAATACTATTGAGACTAACTACATTACCGATCTCTGTTCTCCTGTCTGTTGCGTATTGTTCGTTGGATAAGACGAACTACATTTCCTATCCCCATTCTTGTGTCTGTTACGTATTGTTCGTCGGATAAGAAAAAATACTGTTGAGACGAACTACATTACAGATCTCTGTTCTCCTGTCTGTTGCGTATTATTCGTTGGATAAGTCGTGCTACGGCTAAGACGAACTACATTTCCGAACCCCGTTCTTCTGTCTGTTGCGTATCGTTCGTCGGATAAGAAAAATTACTCTTAAGACGAATTACATTACCGATCTCTGTTCTCCTGTCTGTTGCGTATTGTTCGTTGGATAAAATGAACTACGGCTAAGAAGAATTGATTTTACAGGTTCTTTGGAGTTTGTTTTACCTAGATTCAACTGTGTCCATATACATAAATACATAATAGTTTTAAATTATGATAGCAAGCATGTAACTAAAAAATGCACCGATTTTGCCTGTTAGTTTAGATCAGAGGTAGAACATAAACGTTAAGCTTGAATATATGTATATTAGTTATCCGAATACACATATTTCAGGATTCGTTTTGCTCGCTACTGTAAAATTAGTACCCGAAAAACCCCGGAACGTTACTCGAAAATAATCTGCGACGTTTCTTTACTTTTTTTTTTCTTGCATTCTGAAAAAAGATAAGAACAATTTCTACGACTAACCTCCACATTGAGCTATTTCTGCTATCGTGTTTGTATGAATCACAAATGAAAATTCATGATCCAGTATTTTATGCATCAATTCACCTAAACTGCAGTCGCTCTTCCTCTATTGCGAATATTCATCTGCAGAAAATGATAGTAGTTCGTAGTAAATGACAATGTATAAAAATTGTCATCATAATCCTTACCCCATTTTTTGTGAAAGCTCCAACAATGGCTGGTCCAATGATTCCGCACAAATTTGATATGGCATTTGTGATTCCAAACAAAGTGCCTGTGATAAAAATGGCAAAATTATATGAGTCAGAAAATAAATCAGTATTTTAGAATCATTTTGAAAATATTAAGAATATTTTCGGAATGGCTGAAATACGCAAATATATATAAAGTTCACCACTTTTGAAGTTAGATAGTTTTTTACTGGTTTGGATGTTTTAGATTTTAAACTAACTTAAAATGCTTTAGATAGGAAAATCGTGAAGTACTGTTATGTATATGAGCAACTAGTTGTATACCTGCACGGCTGTGCTCGTGCTATAATGGTTAAAAAACAGGTCATGTAATTTGAATGTGCTTTAAAATCATTCAAAAAAGCAGCTATAAAATAAAATGCTTTTAAAAAATTAAAATTGTAGAGAAGAAATAACAAAGAATTCAAAAGACATAGCAATGGCAATACTATAAAACTCTAATAACTTGATTGAAAAAGAGAAATTCGAAAACTACTTAAAACGCCTGTAACTTTTTTGCTGTTTAAGATAGAAGCATGGATCCTCGACTGTAAATCGATAAATGTTCAAATCGATGTTCAAACGATAAATGTAGGGTTAAAAATATCGCTCTATCTAATGGTGTATAAAAGAAAACTGTTGGACAATTGGTTTAATTTTTATTGATGGTTTTAATGTGAAAAGTAGTACCTGGAATTGAGCGAAACCTTGGAAAAAGTAAGTTTTAAACGCAAATAACTCACCCTGTATTTACTATAAAGAATTCAAACAAATTGTATTGAACGTAGAAAATTTTGCTGTTTCTTACGACATCTAATATTAATATGTGCAAGTAATTTTTAACCCCATATTCGGCAATTTTTGTGAAAATTGTCTTAAATTGGAGTAAAAAAGAACCACTCATGGAATCGTTTTCGAGCTGGTGCCAAAACCTTTCTGAAGCAAAAGGAACAAACGTTGAAATTTGTAGCAAAATTGGCCCTGGTAGTTCTCGAGTTTTGCGCGTTCAAACAGACGCTTTTTGAGACTTCATTCATATTATGTAGAGATAGACGGAGTATGTATTTCCTTTCTCCGTAACTTTTCATTTAAGTAAAAGAGCGACATTTTTTACTCTTTACTAATACTTTTCTTTTGACGGTTAGTTGCTAGGGATGCACCGATTAGCCGGCCACTTTTCCGATTATTAATGATCGGTATAATTGGGCCAATGATTCGGCTGATTTTTTTTTTTTTTTTAATATTATTCTTTGAAGTATACCTTTACTAAGAAACTGTTATGAATAATTTTATTAACAGTAATAATAATCTTCACAGTTGATGTAAAGTTTTTAATAAATTAATTCTCCTAATTTGAATAAATATATACAGTAGACAATGTTGCAAAAGTTTTCATGTGGCAATAGTTTTCTCCTTAGCACAATGCTTTTAGATAATTTTGACAAAGAATAAAAATCTTGAATTAAACTGCTACTAATTATTAAACATTTTAAACTTAAAGCACTCCTAAATTGAAGTGCTCCCCCACAGACTCCACCCCCCCTTGTTTTTGAATTTTTATGTCTAATTAACATAATCAGCAACGCGTTAACCCTTTAACGTCAGGTGTGCCGAATTCGGCACATACCTAACAGAATGATTTTGCCTCAGTTGCTAAGTGAGTTATTCCACAATAAAAAGTTTGAACTTTTTGGTACATTCGTATCTGCTGGCAGTAGTAAGTCCTTAAAAAATAGGTAGGTGTGCTTCCTATGGTCCCCAAAAATTGTTTCCTTAGAAAAAAAAATGTTCTCCAGAAAGGGTTAATGTAGTATTATTGACAATAATAAGAAAACTGGTTCTGAGAAATTTTATAAAATATTGAAATCATTTTGTGAAAATTAGGAAAATGGAAAAAAAAATCTTCTCTAGAAATAAATTACTTACTATTTCTAAACTCGGAATTGTATACAAGAGAAAAAATAGTGATAGTAAAACTGATATTATTAAAACAATCATTCTTATCATTAATCGGCCCAGCCGATTATCAACAACCGATTAATCAGTAATCGGTAATCGGCCAATTTGCTTATCGGTGCATCCCTAGTAGTTATTTCTAGCAAAACTAATTTACTGTCAAAGACTTTTTCTACTAAATGACTTAAACTTACCTGCAAATTCTGGATCATATCAACATGAGTGATGTTGAACCCCGAGTAGATGAACCCATTCAAAGCTAGTGCAACTGAAAAGAGGGTGACTTTTTCTACTGAATGACTTAAACTTACCTGCAAATTCTGGACTCATGTCAACATGAGTAATGTTGAACCCCGAGTAGATGAACCCTTTCAAAGTTAGTGTAACTGAAAAGAGGGTGACTTCTTCTACTGAATGACTTAAACTTACCTGCAAATTCTGGACTCATATCAACATGAGTGATGTTGAACCCCGAGTAGATGAACCCATTCAAAGCTAGTGGAACTGAAAAGAGGGTGACTTATTTTTCTACTAAATGACTTAAACTTACCTGCAAATTCTGGACTCATATCAACATGAGTGATGTTGAACCCCGAGTAGATGAACCCATTCAAAGCTAGTGCAACTGAAAAGAGGGTGACTGTCACGTTGGGGCGACAACCAATAACGGTCACTCCCAGAAGGCAGGCAGCTGGTCCAAAAAGGCCTGAAACCATCGAGAGCAAAGTTAGTACTTGCGGACGCCGCTTTATGTGATTACGGTTAATGTTATCAGTCGTATGTTGGGCATAAGTACATTAACCCGCGATCACTCGCGCTACTTTGCGTCACACGAGCACTCGCGCCGGGCCTCGCAGGCCCGGAGCGGTTTTTTTCAGGAAATTGAGTTTGTAAAGCAGAAAAATTGTGTTTTGAACACTAAATTTTAATCACAAAGTCTGCAACCTCGTCATTTTATCTTTATAACTCAAATTGCTACTTTGAGTCACACGAGCACTCGCGCCGGGCCTCGCAGGCCCGGAGCGGTTTTTTTCAAGAAATTGAGTTTTAAAGCAGAAAAAATTGTGTTTTGAACATTAAATTTTAATAACAAAGTCTGCAACCTCTTCATTTCATCTTTATAACTCAAATTGAGAAGCATTTTGCAACCTCTTTCTTCGCGTTCTCAATGCAGAATGAGAAACGCGAGCACTCGCGCCGGGCCTCTGAGGCCCGAACCGATATTTTTTGGGGGAAAGAGGGTCTGTACATTCCTGAAAAACATGTGGTCAGTAAGAAGGTGACCCTGAAACCAGCTACTGTGGACCTCGTCCATTTCCGGTGAAGGGGTGATTTTTGGCAGCGAATTTAAATAACGACCGGGCCTGAGAGGCCCCGTGCGAGTGCTCACGGGTTAAAAGACCGTCGCTTTTGTAATCAAAACTTCCTTTATTGTTATCAAGTAAAGGAAATTATTTGCGTTAAAAAAAAAAAAAAAAACTAAATATTAAAAAAAATTCTCTTTTTCTTTTGTTACAAATATTTTCCGAAATCCAGTGTTTTTCAATGGATTCCGGAAAATATTTTGAAACAAAACTCTTTTACGCGTACTGTACTAGAGAGCTGTTCTACACTGGCAAGGAGAGCTGTACTATACTGGCAAAAACAGTATAACTCTGACAGCAGAGGTTCCAGTTTAAAACTGTAAAATGCACAGTAATAAAGTTTAATATTAGTAATTTTACAGTTTATTCCTGTAAAATTAGCAATTTTACAGCTTAGTACTGTAAAATTAGCTTTATTATATTGTTAAAACAACAGGTATAAGTTTGATATACCCCCCCCCCCACCCCCCCAAAAAAAATTACGCACCAAATCTAGCACTCCCTACGAACTTTTTAGTGTTGCTGTTTTTTATTTTGGTGTTGCTAATTTAGGTATTTTTCAGCTTTTAGGTTTTTGCTGTGGCCAAATTTAGTATTTTTTTGCATTTTGCACCATTTTTTGTGTTTTTTAAAAAGTTTTATGGCAATAATTTTTTGTGGCAACAACAAAAACAGGTTATTTGCTTGGCGAGAACAAAAAGTCGCCAAATTTCCGATTTGGGGGGTATATCAAAGTAGTTCGAAACAACACTCATTTTTACTTCCTTTTACGTAGTAAAAGAAGTAATGCGATCGCGAAAAAAAAATCACTCAAATTTGAGTCTAAATTTTGATTTTGCTCACCCCCGAATGAATGTTCAGTAGTTTTTTCGACCTGTCAGCACGTGCATATGTACCTATACCTACCAACATATAAGCAGCCGAAAAATCCTTTTCAACCACCCCCGAGGTAATTACGACGAGTTTTCTCGTGACGTCTGTATGTACGTATGTGCGGATGTATGTGCGTATGTGTGTCACATAACTCAAAAACTATATGCCGTAGAAGCTTCTAGCTTGGTATGTAGGCTCTGAGGATGGTCTAGTTGTGCACCTCCCCTTGTGATTGCATTCGAATGTTCCCAAGGGGGTGTTTTACCCCTTTTTTGGGGTAAATCAGTGTTAATTTCAATGCAGACTCAAGTGATATGAATTGGCGCGACCACTTGACGATATGTCGCCAAGCTTTTGGTCGCCAAGTGTTTAACGCCCATTCGGCGACATATCGCCAAGTTGGTGACAAATTTGGCGAAAAAAATATTTTTTGAATTTGGGTTCAATTTGGCGCTATTGGCGATATTTTGCGAAAAATTCACTGAATGATATTAAAATCAGCAATATTTAGAAAATTAACCATTGTAAAATATTTTTTGTATTGTTTCGTGGCAGATTAGGGGAATAAATATTTGAATTGTTACCTTGCTCACTCCAAGCACTTTTTTTTAACACTTAAGGCAACTACTAAGAAATTTACACGTAAAAGGAAGTAGTGTGGGGTCCATACCAGATTTGTTACAGTGCAGTAAAGTGCTTTATCTATGAGCTTATATGCAGGAGCAACGAAACTTACCTATTGAGTTGCTAAATTTCCGTATGGTTGTTATACTAAGTCTTCCTGATGATCTAAGTTTGTCAGCAATGTAAGATGCCAGCCAGGCACTGAAAGCTTGCACAATGTAAGGTAAAGCGGAAAGCGTGCCATCCTGTGGAGAAAAACAAAAAGGAATTGATTTTGAAATAAATTTGGGTTTTCCCTTTTTCGTTTATGCGTACGTGGTAAATGTGTCGGAGCCCCCGAAGTACACTGCTGGGAATGGAAAGATCTTAGAGGTGTGCTGTGCTGAAAACAAGAAGAAAACCGCCGAAATGGTGTGCGTAACAATTCTCTGCGGATGGGTTGCACGAGCTCCCGTGGAGGTCAGGGTACGAGGCGATATTTCTGCTGCAGAAAAATCAGAGGTTACCCGTGCAGCGCCGGGTAATCAGCTAGTGCTGTTATGAAATGAGAATAAATGAAAATTTGGCAAACACTTACCGACTTGATGTCGAAGTGAAGAATGCTGCTGAGATAACTCGGCAACTCCGTCAGTAAGATCAAAAAGCCAAAGTTGTGTCCAAAGTGAGCCACGACGACAGCCCACATGGGGAGGGAGGTGAAGATGGACTTCCATGGTGTTTCCGGCTTCTGTTGATGTAAAAATAATGTACAGTAAACTCTCACTTATACAACGGCCCAAGGGACCAACAGAAAAAGGCGCATAAGCGAGAGAGACGTATAAGTGAACAAGCCTATTTAAAAGACTGAAACGCAACATAGTTTCTAATGGGAGAACGAATAAGAATAGTTCTATAGAAAATGGACATATTACTACAGTTTGGCATTTACTGTACCATTACTACAATGATAAAGAGAAAACAAAATTGTACCATACCTAATTAAAAACTGTTCCCTTTAAAATGATGCATAATAGATAATTGTCCCTCTCCAAACTCTAGTTCGTGCGGAAAAAATGCCTTCCTTGAGTAATAAAGACGAAAGATTAAAGAGAAAAGTGAAGCAAAATGCTTATATTTTAAAGAAAATAAATAAATTTTCATACATTTTAGGGAAAATTCGGCGCATAAGTAAAATATTTATCTTTAGAGAGACGCATAAACGAACGATACTATCATTATTTTGCCATGGAATGTGCTGGGACCATTTAAAATCGTCGTATAAGTGAAAAAGGCGCATAAATGAGGCGGCGTATAAGTGAGAGTTCACTGTACCCGTTTATCTCGAACCTGCTTATCTCGAACCTGCTTATCTCGAAAACCTCTCTATGTAGAAATCTTTCAATTTCCCTGCTTTTACAGCTTAATTTTTTTTCTCATGATTATCTCGAATGATATTTCCCGAAAACCTCTATATCTCGGGTTTTGATGACTCTCATTTTTGAATTTCATCTCCAGCCACCTTCATCAATGGTACAACTTGGAGACAAAAATCATCTTCTGCACAATCATTCAAAGACTATGCTCGAACTTAAAGGTATGCAACAATATCAATGCAATACCATATACAGTGGACTCTCACTTATACGCCGCCTTATTTATGCGCCTTTTTCACTTATACGACGATTTTAAATGGTCCCAGCACATTCCATGGCAAAATAATGATAGTATCGATAGTTTATGCGTCTCTCTAAAGATAAATATTTTACTTATGCGCCGAATTTTCTCTAAAATGTATGAAAATTTATTTATTTTCTTTAAAAAATAAGCATTTTGCTTCACTTTCCTCTTTAATCTTCCGTCTTTATTACTCAAGGAAGGCATTTTTTCCGCACGAACTAGAGTTTGGAGTGGGACAATTATCTATTATGCATCATTTTAAAGGGAACAGTTTTTAATTAGGTATGGTACAATTTTGTTTTCTCTTTATCATTGTAGTAATGGTACAGTAATTGCCAAACAGTAGTAATATGTCCCTTGTCTGTAGAAACATTCTTATTCACTCTCTCATTAGAACCTATGTAGCGTTTTAGTCCTTTAAATAGGCTTGTTCACTTACAGGTCTCTCTCACTTATGCGCCTTTTTCTGTTGGTCCCTTGAGCCGGCGTATAAGTGAGAGTTCACAGTACTTCTTTTATTAAACGAAAGTTTTAATATGTTTTGGTACTGTAGAGATTCGGATCCTGCAGATTTGATTTTAAAAAGCAGCCGATTTTACAATACAGAGATTTAATTAGTGGCTGTTACTGTATAGGGGAACGTGGGGCAAAGTGAAATAACGGGGCAAAGTCAAATGGCAAAATATTTTCACAGCTTGCAGTGCCACCTGCCTAGGAATATTTTGACAAAGTCCCTACACATACAGTTGATTCCTCTCGGCAAATAGAGAGATCTAAAGATCAGCGAAAAAAATTGTACAAGTCATTTTCAAAATTTGATACTCTTATTGTAATATTTGTGGTTTTTCAAAAATATTTTTTGCTATGATACAATTATAAAATTTTTGTAATTATCATTTTAAGTATTAATTGAGATTTACTGGTACCCAGTATAAAACTTATTTAATTTACGTCAGGCAAATATTGGTTTTAAATGTTCAATGAAATTTGTCAAGTGCACGCGGGGCAAAGTGAAACAGTTCATTTCGTTTACTTATGCATTATTTTTTACATACATATACATACGTATTTCTTTATTTATTAATTTGTTTACATTCTTTTAACTATTTATTCACTTATTTATTCATTCGTTCACTCATTTTCCCATTCGTTCCTCATTTTATTCACTCATTTCTTTTTCTCATACATTAATGAGCTCATTGATTTGTTTATTTATTCATTAGTTTATTTTTCATTAATAAGTCATTTTTTCGTTTATTTGCACGTCCATTTGATGAAAATTACTGTTCATCATCAAATAGAAAATTTTTCATTGTAAAAATACTGCATATTTTACTTTGCCCCATGGTTTTTTAACCTTTTAACTGTCATTCCCGAGATAATCTCGGGAACAGCACTGGTGTTCGAAAATGTCACGCCCGAGTATTACTCGGGGTAATTTTTTTCTTTTTTTGAGTGCATCGTATTGTTATACCCAAATATATATCGGGAGACGTTTATTTCGGCTTCATCTCTTTGTCAAACCCGACTGTTTCTCGGGTTTGTGCGTGGAAAAGTGTTTCCAGTTATACCACACAAGACTGAATTACTGAAAGGTATTCACTTTTATTTATTTAATTTTTTTTTAAATTTATTTACTTTTTAGAAAATAACTAATTCTTTTTCATTTTTAGAACATAATGCTCTACTAGAAGCGAACTTTACAACTGCCATGTTGAGTGGCAGGCGCCTCAACCAAATATGCAGTGGCTCCAAGACTTTAAATATTTTACCCATGTACTTAAAAATATCAATTTTTAACAACTAAGTACATTTTATTTTTACTAAACATTTGATTTTTGCAATGAAAAAATTTGACAATTTGTGCATACAAATCATCAAAATAACTTGACAGTTAAAAGGTTAAGGTGGAAAATTTCTATCTTTTTTTGAAGGTGCAAAATAACTGCCAAAAATGAAAAATAATATTTCAACGCAGGTTGTCATGCAAAATACATCATTCAATCTTAATGCACAGTAATTTTCAGAACAAATTTCCAATGCGTTCATTTTGAAATAGGTCAGCTATCTTAACTATTTCACTTTGTCCCACACTCCCCTATGGCCCAGCTTTGCCTGGGGCTACATTGAGAATAAAAGTGTTGGCACGTGACGCGTGTATCTAAAAGTCACAATACGATTCAAGCAACGCCTCCTAAATACTAAATGCCTACTGCGTTCTGGTTTTTAGCACAGAACAACATTTCTAACTTGTATTATAAAGCAGTGAGTAACCGCCCCTAAGCAAGGGCTAAGGCAGGGACATGCAAAACACCGCCAACTCGACCATTTCGATCCATGGACTGCAGTTTCGTGCTTATTGTGCACTCATCAGCATGGAATACGAAAGTAACCGAGTTGGAGGCAAAAATCCTCAAAAAGAGAGGCCAAGTTGGCAAAGAGAGCCAAACAGCATATTGTCGGCCCCGCTTAAACGAATACTGTCGGATACAGGAAATATTATTCAATTAAACGTGGTATTCGATTAAGCGGGGATCTTTAACATTACGTCTATGGCATCGGTTCCGAGATATTTTATTCGTATAAGCGGGGTATTCGTTTATCCGTTACCCGATTAAGCGGGGACGACAGTATTTCTAACTTGGTTCACAACGCACTGCCATCTATGGGAGTTCTTCGAGACAGGAGAAATTAACGATTGGTTGATTTCTAAATTTAAATTCAAAAGCTAGCCAATCAGAAAATTTAATTTGAATATTGTCTGGATTTATCAGCATAACAACGGCATCATCGAATTGTCGCAAGGTGGCGCTAAAAGCGGAACTGATGGAACACAGGCGAAGCAAATGTAATAGGCGTTTAGTATTTAGGAGGCGTTGATTTGAGTCAACATTTTGAAAGCACGCAGACTGAAAAATTAAACCATCGACGAAGAAGATTTAAATCCAGTCGAAAAGCAATTACAATTACAGGAAAATCAAGAATTTCAGTCTTACTCCAGAGAAGCCTTGATTCAAAATTTTCATTATCATTGCTACTAATATTGCTATTGTGAGACAGTAAATTTTTGCTACAATGGGTTGAAAACTTAATCATTTAATGGGGAAATTATATGGAATTTACTGTTTTCCATAATAACTTTTTTAAACTAGGTTTT
>JAXGGA010021375.1:0-16694 GCA_038373865.1 Uloborus plumipes | reverse complement strand
AAATAATGTATTGTAAAGTACTTTTCTGAATAATCTTCTGTGAGGACTCTGATTCCTTTTCCGACAACGCAAACATGGCGGAAATGCAGGCTCAGAAAAAAAGGACTGACTTGTCAGACGATTTTTTGTTTATTTATTTATTTGTTTTGTTTAATTTATAACTATTGTTTTTTTTTTTTTTTGGCAGACGATTTTTTTTTGTTAACAAAAATTTTTCATTCACGAGAGCATTTTATTCTTTATTTATATTTATTAACTGGCAACGGATTAAAAATGAAATTCGAGACATTTTATAACGATTTTTTTTCTTTCTTTGATTAAATGTGTTTTGATGTTCTTTGTTCTTTTATTTATTTTTTTTTCTTTTGAAAACGGTTGTGGAATTTTTCTACGGAAGAACTATGACAGTTACGTTCTTTAAATGGTGCGACAAAACTTTATTGACTCGTTTATTTACTTTTTACGTGTTCATTTCATCTGATGAGAGGGGTATATTTTGCTTTTAGAAATCAGCTTTAAGTGCTATAAAGGTATGTTTGACATAATTTTCAGTTTCAGATAATTAATAGAATATTGATCAGATGCTAGAATGCCGATATCGATGTACGGGAAAGTAGGCTCGTTTAGTTCTTGACAGAACTTCTTGTTTTTTCTATGACTGTACCCTTCTAAATTACTTCGTGGCAAGTATTGATTCTATTGATATCATTAGAAAACGCATTGCGATGCCTCTTTTTAGCGAAAATACACTACATATCATTAGCGGGTTTTAATCAAAACGTTTGGTTCCTTGTTCACTCTTTTCGAAAATTTCCAAATTAAATTTCAATCCTCCGAAATTTTCAAAAGAACTTTTCTCACGCATGAATAGTGCCTTGACTGAGCAATACCTTTCGCTGCGGTGTTATACACAGCAGAACACGGCTCTTACGATCCGAAAACATTTGTAATTACAAAACTTCGCCAAATACAGTAAATGAACTAACTTGTATCATATATTTTCATGTCCAACAAATGTATTGTGTATTTGAAGTTGATATTTTTGAGCATGAAATATTTTAAAGTCATTAGTTTTTCGTGATATCGCTCTTTTTTCTTTTCTTTTAATCAAACTAAACCAGGTGCCATTGTTCAAACAATTCTGTCAATTTTTTGTGCTATGTGCATTCAAATAATAACATAGAATGGCCCACAACAATATTAAATCAAGTGGATTTTTTTTCTAAAATTGTTAAAATTAATATTTCTGAGTAAAGCTATGCAAATGTTTATCTCTACAGGGTCATTCAGGGTTGCCAGATACTTACAGTCTTATAGGGGGGGGGGGGTGAGAGATGACGTCTACAGGCTGAATGTTTACGGGAATATCAAACGTTTCTCACAAATATATATGAAGGAAAAAAATACACAATGAGCATATGAATAAAAGCTACATTTTTTACCAATGGGGGGAGAAAAAGTACGTCTTATACGGCGAAAAATACTACTTTTCATCCTGAATATTAGTGGAGAAAAGTGCAATGCTAACCATTGTGAACATTCGTATTTCCCTGTTATTAACCCCCCTTTTCCCGACGCAGGCCCGTCGTTTCGAATTTTTCCAAGGGAAGGGGAGGGGGGACAAAGGATATATATTCAATGTAAATTATACCAAAAACTGCAAAAGCCACGCCCACTTATATGTAAATACATTGATTTCCTAAAACCCGGGGAGTGGGGGCAATTAACCATCCGCCTTGATCCCCCAAATGATGGGCCTGTCTTGCGGAAAAGATATAAAAGCAGTTTCTACTCATTAATAATGTTCATAGTTCAGTATGCACTTTTCCAAAAAGCTAGAAGTACGAATGCGGAAATTTGAATACGTGCAAAATAATTTTAATGGATCATGAACGAAAATTTTGATTACAATTGAGTAGACATAGAATTAAACCTTGCTACTTGAACTAACTATAAGAAGTTAACAAAAAAAAAAGACACAAATAAAATATCAATATTCAATATCTTTAGGGGAAAAACAACGGTACAGTTTTTTTCAATTTTTTAACGAAAAAATTATTCTAATATTATGTGGAGTTTTTTTTTTTTTTAATTCATACTTGCTACTTGATTTTTCTGCTGCAATAATTCTTTCTACGTTTTGATTGTCTTTGGATGGTCATAAAGATCATTGCAATTTATATTTCTGTTAATAGTCTTCGAATACGAGCGAGTGTTTCGTTTCTTTTTTCTATGACTGTACGTGTACATTCCTCCTTTACTTCCAGCAGATGGTGCTATTACCAGTGGCGTGCTTAGAGTTCTAGCGGCCCTGTGCGAAATTTGCTGTAACAGTAGATAAATATATTTTTGTTATTTATTTACTCTCGTTAAACATTACACATTTCAATCATTACTCATCGGAATCCGTACCAACCCCTACACATAAAAATCGACATTTATTTAGACATTTTATTATAAAGTTGCTATTTTATGTGATTTTTTAAAAACGAAAGAGAAAACAAACACTCAACAAAATTCACCAAGAAACAAACGTTTATTTTGAAAAAAGAAAAAGCTAGAGACAAATAAATTACAATATACATTTTTAAGATTAAAATAGGGAAGATTAACTTTTCCAGCTTTTTGAGCACATTGCAAAAAATAAGCCGTTATTTTTACAGTAAAATACTGAAAGCAGAAATTTCAGTTTAAAACTGTAAAAGCGCAGTAATAAACTATAAAACTAACTATTTTACTGTTTATTACTGTAAAACTAGCAATTCATAACTGTAATATTAGCAATTTTACAGTTTATTACCACTAAATTAGCAGTATTATACTGTAAAAACATAAGGGTAATACTGGCAGCATAGGATCCAGTTTAAGACTGTTAAGTGCACAGTAATAAACTGAAACTAGCAAATTTTATGGTTTATTACTTTAAAATTTCTATAAAATCAGCTGAAAAACAACATTCATTTTTTAGTGCAGTTAATAAATCAATTAAGTTTGAAAATTCAAAAAAAAAAAAAAACAGTAAACTCCCAATTAAACGCGGGTGTATCACACTTTTTTTACGGTGATGATATTCTGATCTCATAAAAATGTGAATGCATTATTCGTTGTTTTTAGCTTTTAAAGATTTTTAAACATTTAATGCTATCAATTTTAGCAATAATTAAAATTTGTGTGCTGTGATATGGACTTTTTTTAGCTATTGCATAAACTAGTATCGTTTTTACCTATTTTTCGGATCATCCACGGTATTCGTTTATCCGCGGTTACCCTGCCACCCTTGCCTTTATTATACTCGGTTACTTTAAAATAGGCGTTTCAAGTTTAGAAATTTTGCGTCGTCTCCATGGACACCGTACGAAAGAAAACAGCTCCACTCTCTCTTATGCATTGCTGTTGAGGCATTTCAATTATTTTAAGTCTATTAAATTAGGTTTACGTTTTCATTTCTATCCTCATATCTCAGTTATTTCTAAACGTTTTCTAACAAAATGCATAAAAAAGCAAACATTTCTAAGAAAAAGTTGTGCTTTATTGACGCTGATTTTTTTCAATAGAATAATAGTTTACGCACAAAGCAATTTTAACCGTTTGCATTTAACCATTGTCACAAAAGCTAAGTGAGAAAAAAATCCACAGCGCCGTAACTATGACAACCGTCAGGGGTAAAGTGCGGAGAGTGGGAAATTATCTTTACTTTGAGACGCCAGCTCTCGTTATACAGGGTATAGTATGACCGGAAGTTTGCTGTACGGAAATTATTTTTTACCAATATTAGTGTTTGAACATGAAGGAAAAATGCCTAGAATTCAGACGAGCATTAGTCACAGTTGATATTAAATACGTTTTAATTAATTTACGCAATAGCTGTCTCTTCAGTTTTACATTTTAGCTCAGTTGTAGTTTCCAATATCTAATATCTTTAAACGAGCAATTCTTGTATATATATATATATATTTCGGATCTCGAAAACGGCTCTAACGATTTCGATAAAACTTGGTATTTAGATGGAGTTTTGGTTTCTGAGTTCATCTACGTCGGCGTTTTTTCTGTAAAAACGCCAGTTTTCACAAAAAACCCCGTTTTTTTGTGCTATCATTAAGTAAGTTTGAGACGCTTTCTTTATCGCCATTTTCTTTATGATTATTATCAATTGTTACCGTTTCATAGCAACCATCACGTTTTAATTTAACAATGAATTTCATAGTTAATCACATCAGCGCGAGTTTAAATTTTATGATATTTGGCAACGTTAAATTGTTATTGTTTTTTGAAATGTTAAAGCAAGGCTTCACTAGATAGTGTCTTATACAGGCTGTTTCATTTATTCAAAAGCCATGGGATAAAAGCAGTGGTGATTGTCCAGCGACATTTCTTCAATTTTATGGTAACTTACACGATATAAAAATCGGATTGTTTTACTTTTCAAGTAAAACAATCTTGAACTTTTAAAACTTAAGTATAAAAGTGTTACAGTTAGTTTTCAAACACTTTTTTTCCTCCTCAAGAGTGTTTAGTAACATATTTCAGGTAAAAAATCAATAAATACGAAATTCAATTTTCTTAAAATAATAAGTTTCAAAACAAAATTACATCTATCTAATATCTTTCGACGAGCAATTCTTGTATATATATATTTCGGATCTCGAAAACGACTCTAACGATTTTGATAAAATTTTGTATTAAGATAAAGTTTTGGTTTTTGAGTTCATCTACATCGGCTTTTTTTCCTGTAAAAACGCAAGTTTTCACAAAAAACCCCGTTTTTGTGACTTCATTAGAAGTTTGACGAGCTTTCTTTCGCCACTTTCTTTATGATTACTCTTATTGTTACTGTTTCATAGCAACCACGTTTTATTAGAACAATGGATTTCATATTTAATCACATCAGCGTAAATTTAATTTTTTATGATATTTGGCAAACGAGTTTTGGCAACACGTTAGAATTTTATTGTTTTTGAAATTTAAAAGAGATCGATCAAAAGAAAGTTAGAATTGGGTGTGGGCCGCGTTCGTCCGATCGGTAAATCGTCGGACTCGTAACCAGAGGGTCCCGGTCCGATCATATAGAGGAAGCCCAGCCGATCAAAGATCGGGGTCTCAGTGGCCGAGCGGTCTAAGGCGTGTTGCCGATAACTCTGAGATGGTGGGTTGAACTCCCACTCCAGCTCCGGATGTACTTTTCTTCCTTAGTGATGTAACTTTTTCATACATTGACATTGTACAAGATATATGTAATAAAAATCACATGTAACGGAGGAAAAACACTAGATTGTAGTCCTCATCAAAAAAACCTGGGCATATAGCCCAAAAACGAACGAACGATCAAAGATCCACCGTCTTCATTAATTTTGGCTGGGGGACGTTAAAAATGTTCGTGGTCATAAAATCCTCCAAGTGAAACGATACCTCTGGGGGATGCTGGGCCAAGGGTTTGCTCGGCCCTTGGGCCTGGTTCAAAAATTAACAGAGCGCTCTTCAAAGCCCCATCCCGGTTAAACTACGAGTTGTGGTATGTACGGGGGGAACCTTGGAGTGTGAAGTCAAGTGAAAGTCAAAACCAAATGGAACCAAATGCGTACTGGAGAACATGGACTCTGCATCCATTCTCATCAACCCCTCCCGCGCTTTAGGCGGCAAATGAAATGAAATTGGGTGTGATTTTACGGTGAGCTTGGATTAAATAAGGTTGTGTTTTTTTTTAACAAATTAGGGCTGTTTTGAAAGCATAATTGCAACCAAAGGCTTACAAATGCTTTTCAAGTATATCTAAATAAGTACTTCGCATTTTAGGAAAAAACACAAGTTTACAAACCTCTTTTTTTTTTAACCGAGCGGGCTCGGTCCCCTGGTACTTGCAACTAAAGCATCATAATTGAAATGCAATAGCTTTGATATTTTCTGTTCGGCATTCCCATCTTGTATCAGAATAAACATGCCGCTTTAGAATGTCCCATCGCTGACGAGTAGAAGCAAAAAACTAGAGGTATATTTCCTGAAGTATGCCAAAGAATGATTTTGTCTCAACCATATCACGTTTTTCCTGGGTTTGTGTTATATGGATTTCGAAAATTCACGAAAATAATTCAAGTTTCTTCTGGGTTTGTGTGGGGTTTGCATTTTATAGATTTTGAAAAAAAAATTAAAAAACAAAAAAGAAGGAAAATAGTTTGGAGAAAAAAGAGAGTTTTTTCTCCCCACACACGAAACTTTTTTTTTTTATTCTATTGTAATATTTTAGCGGGCCCTAAATTTCAAAATATTTTAGCGGCCCTGTGCGGTGGCACAGTCTGCCACCCCCTAAGCACGGCCCTGGCTATTACAGGCTTGTCTGAAGTAGACTCCCTAGTTTCTTGCAGTCCCTATGTAGTCTGAAGGATTCTTTAGTTCAAATATTCAGAGCTACTGAGAGGAAGTAAAGCACGTTTTTACTGTCAGGTTGGTTCATACTTTGATATAAAAACAATCTTTGTCGCACCCAGCCAGCGTCGAAAATCTTTTTAACATTACAGGAAGCTTTTTTCTCAGTTCAATTGTGAAACAACGGCCTGAGCAAATTTAAAACGATTTGGTATACAAGGTTAACTGGTGATGCTGATGAAAAATATATGAATTAAAAAAATGGGGGAAGTGGTTTTTACGGAAAATTTCAAGTTAAATGCCTGTTTCGCTATGAAGACGACCCCTTTCACCACAATTTTCTTGCAGAAGTTTGCAGGGCACATTAATCCTTTTAAAAAAATGTGTCAATTGTCTTCAAATACAAGCGAGTGTTTCGTTTTTTTTTCTTTCAAATTTTTTAATATTTTTTTTAAATATAAATATTACTATCAGTCTCACAGCATTTACCTTGTTTTTACCCAGCTGGATATTTCCACTGCATGTCAATAAAATTCTAAACAGCTTTTTCATTCTGGATTATTGTTTACGAGTCAATGAGAAATTAGTTTTCAAGAAAAATTACTAGATTTTATGCAGTATTTGCCATGTTTGTGTAAGATGTAAATATTTAATCTGGAAATCTAACTTTGTACAACATCATGTTTCATCACTTTTCGTGACGTAGGGGATAAAAACAATGTCAATTAGAGGTCAGGAATCTTTGATGCGCAGTGTACGAAGCATTATCCCTACAATCCTAGTACTGGATTCTGGATTACCAATTCAACAAGATTCATAAATTCTTCTTTAAGAAGATAATTTCTGTGTTTTTTTTCGGTACCTTTTTGACTGCATCAATAACCATTTATTTGTTAATACTTTATAAGTTATAATTAATTTGTTAATTATTTCTCGTGGTCCTAGAGGTCATTCTAAAACAAGTCTGGCACTGTAATAATTAAACTCCAGAGCTTCAAAACCGCTAATTAGAGAGTTAAGTTCCATTATAGATGTTCTAAAACAACCAGATGAAAGCAAGATACATGAAAATATAACGAGAGATGAATCAAATATTTACCTAATATGCACCCCCCTAAAATGTGCCAATGGGCTAGAAAATGAGATTTGCAAAGTTTTAGCTTAATCGCATAATATTAACACGTGCCGCAAAGAGGGTGAAGTTAAGAAAAACAGCGATTTTTAGTCAAAAATTGTAGTTTTTACTCTGTAAAACCAAAACTACTGATCCTAGAAGCTTTATTTTGGTCTCATTTTGTAGGAAATTTTATTTTCTTTAAGTCTAATCTGATTTAAAGTTTTGAAAAAATGATTAAATATTTTTCAGAATTTTCACAAGTCAGGCTGCAACGCAAATCCTCGAAATTGCAAGTAACATGGGGAAAAATTTTTTTTCAACTAATCTTTTGAGGCAACCCCTAAAATGTGCCAATAGACTAGAAAATGAGACTTGAAAAGTTTTAGTTTAACCGGATAATATTAACACGTGCCGCAAATTGGGTAAAGTTACGAATAACAGCTATTTTTAGCCAAAAATCGTAGTTTTTCCTCTGTAAAACCAAAACTATTCATCTTATCAAAATATTATAATTATCATCGTATCAAAATAAAGCTTCAAAGAAGCTTTATTTTGATCTCATTTTGTAGGAAATTTTATTTCTTTAAGTCTAACTTAATTCAAAGTCGCGAAAAAAATGATTGAATATTTTTCAGAACTTTTCAAGTCAGGCTGCAGCGCAAATCCTCGAAATTGCTTAGAAAAAATAAATCATTAAAATGTAAATTAATTAGTTCTTTTAGTAAATTTGATGAAATTTACGGATAACGTCGACTTTTCAGAGAAAAAACAGCAATATTATTTCGAATATATAAATTTGTCTTTGAAACTGATAGAAAAAATAAATAACTGCCAGTAAAGCTTATGAAATGAGCAGTACAAGATATAAATGAAGGGCTTGGAGGATGAAGGGGCTAAGTTACATTTTAAAAAATGAACACTCTCTACAATGGTAAGCAATAGGTACAGGTGAGCAAATAAAACTCGGTAAATCAAACAGTAGATATCAATAGACCAATTTCATTCGCACACTAATGACAAAACCAGAAAACAAAAAAGCTGCAATAACTACAACAATAAAACTTTGAACTTTAATTACTCACAATTCCTGTTTTGTCAGTCACTTAACCCTTTCTTCTCTTAATCCCTTCAAATACAACACGCTGCTTTCCTCCTTAGCGGTCAGAGCTAAATATTAGCTTAAAAATCTCTGCCTTGTTAGGGTTTTCGACCCCCTGGGGAAGGGAGGAAACTATGATTCCCCATTATAGAAAGGTGCAATCGCCATCTCTATTGTGGGAGGGCCGAGAAATCATTAAGACCACCCCACAATACTTTATAAATATAGTATTCATAGTTGTTCGCTTTGCAAGTCTTCAAGCAACTTGCAGTTTAGGACACAATCCTTGATATTTAGTGGAGAATGGCTCCACCTTCGGTTTCCAGAGATCAACAAGCTTGAATTTAAGACAGAAAGACAATTTTTAATAGCCGCATGTCTCATCAAATCACAGGTTCCAAGTTACCTTCTTATCTTACCCTCTATCTTTAAAACTTGGGTCAAATTAAACTGATGTTCAGAAAAGCTTCAAGTAACCAAAGGGGCCTCTTTTTCAATGCAAGAAGCGTGAGCTTTAGGATGAAGAATCATCCGATAAAAAGCTCACACTTCTTGCATTGAAAAGGAGGCTCCTTGTAGCCCCGAAACACGTGTCTGCAGTATACCTGTGTATTTGTGCATCTCTAACGTTGGATTTAAACTTAATATTTATCGCACAAAGGTATTTATTTTCTTTCTTAACCAAAGGGGGTTCTCATTTTTTGTGAAAAAGCTAAGATGCCAACCAAACAATCTAAAACCTACGTTACAAACCTAGAAAAACTGCATGATGAGAGGAGAAAGCTGCGAAGAATGCTGAGAGATCCAAAAATGCCATTCAAAACCAAAGAGTTAAGGATTTTCCTTTGATAACCACTTTGATGTTTCTCATCGGGATTCGTAGAACGGATAGTAGCAGCTACAGAAGAGACATTAAATCATGACCGTCAAATTTAATTTTCAGTAGAAACGTCATACCCTTTTGTAGACAGCAATCTCGTCAACATAGATTTAATCTTATCAAAAATCGATTTAGGAATTTAGACTTAGAAGGAGCTGTTGTGTATTGGGATAAAACATCTCATCCAGTTTTTTAATTCAAAGCAGGTACAGAAGATGAGAGAACGGCAATTTAGGCGAAAATTGAAAGTTTCTTGTTGTGAAATTAAAAAGCTGCAGCCTATGGACGATTATAATATATACCCCTATAAATCGTGTAAAAACCAATTTTATACTAAAGCTAAAAAGACACTAAATAGTTTAATGATGTTCCATGACACAGCTGAAAGAGGTGTAAAAATTAATTCCAGGTTTCAGTTCCTCTTTGACGAAAGACAAAGAGCAACGGTAGCTTTTATTACAAGTTAATGCTGTATGCTAAATGCAAGCACAGTTTCCTCATTTATCAAAAGGTATCCCATCCAAGCCATCAGCAACTTAATTTGTATGAAAAGAGTAGTAAAATGACGTTATATAATTTAACAGTATAAGTATAAAGGTGCATTAAAGCTTTTATTGTCATTTTAACTCTTTGCTTTCCGTCTTAACCCCTTAATTTCTCTATTTTAACACAGAAATTTGTTTCATTTATTTCTAAAGTACCACGGAAATACCCCTTTTTTAATTGACAAAGTAAATCCAACAATAAGCAAATAAATGTAATTGAATATTGTAATGCTTTTAGGTTTTTGCATGAAAATTTCTTATTTTTGATATACTCTACGATTTAACCTGAAAAATGCCAAATAAATACTTTGGACATGATAGCAAAAATGAATGGGATAGCACTTAAAGAAAATAAAATTTCCTACAAAATGAGACCAAAATAAAGCTTCTAGGATCAGTAGTTTTGGTTTTACAAAGTAAAAACTTCAATTTTTGGCTAAAAATCGCTGTTTTTCTTAACCTTGCCCTCTTTGCGGCACGTGTTAATATTATCCGATTTAGCTAAAACTTTGCAAATCTCATTTTCTAGCCCATTGGCACATTTTAGGAGGTGCCGCAAAAGAAATTCGAAAATTGATTTTTTGTGACCACCCTAGTGGACCACTTTGGGAACCACTGGTTTAGAAGTAACTTTAAAAATTTTCTATTTCTACCAGCTCAAAAATATGTTTGTTTACAATAATTTTAGTAAAGACTTTTGCCGCTTGCGTTCCAATTTCAACCAGGCTGAATAATCTCGTAATGAACGCTCCATAGCGTCTCGTATTAAGGACAATTGTAGGCACCTATAGAGAGGGCCCTAGTTATTATAGGGGCTCTAGGACAACTGCTGCTCGCGTAGACGCAGGGAGTCTCAACAATGTAAGACAGGAAGCGGCTACGACGCCCGTATTGAGTCGTGAGGCAACTACAAGGAAACTCTTCGAGAGCTCTCTTGATTGGTCAATCAGTCCATGATATCATTAGAGGGTGTTGCTAAAGCTTTCATCACGGAGTAGAAAGAAGCAGAGAAATGTTCTACGGATGCGCTAGTTTGAAAGTGGCAACGAATTCTCACACGCCGCCAGAGGACACTAGCTCAAACGCTCCCTATCTCCTACGGGAATCAATGTAAATGATACTGAATCTGTCATCTTTTTAAATGCTGCTATGGGAAAGAAAAAAAATTTTTTTCAACTGGATTTTGGTGTAAACCATCGATTAACATTATGAACTAAATATGACTTTGATCCACCGCACTGAAATTTTACCGTATTTTTTAAGAAAGATGTTTAATCGACGGCATCTAGCTACTTGCCAAATTTGACATATATGCGACTGTATGTGACATTTTCTTTGCATTGTACGATATAATTTTTGCTGAGAATCAGTTCGCTAAATTGTTGATAAATTAAGCATGAGGCAAAAAATTAATTATGTCAGAATTTAATTTTGTTATTAATTAAATATATTTAGTAGACAAAATAATTATTAGTTTAAATGTATTTATTAAATATATTTAGTTCATAATGTTAATCGATGGTTTGAGCAAAATTCCAATTAAAAAAATATATTCTTGCCAACAGCAGTCTTTTAAAATGACAGATTCTGTCAGATTTGGCAAGTTGGTAAGTGCATTCGATTAAACCTATTTCTCAAAGAATACGGCACCTATTTTCGTGGGAAGAAATTCATATTTAATTCATAATGTCAATCGAAGATTTACACCAAAATCCAGTTGAAAAAAAAATTTTTTCTTCCTCATAGCAGCATTTAAAAAGATGACAGATTCAGTATCATTTACATTGATTCCCGTAGGAGATAGGGAGCGTTTCAGCTAGCGTCCTCTGGCGGCGGGTGAGAATTCGTTGCCACTTTTAGATAGCAGAGATTTAGCTCCTCCTCTTTAATCTCCTTGGCTTTCATACATTCACTATTTTTTTGGCCGCCATCTAGTGTTATCTTTGAGAAATAATATGTAAACTAAACTGTTTAATTGAGGAAAATATATCCAAACAAAAAGTATTAGATGCGCCAAAGAAATTAAAGTATGGGCGCCGGCATTGAGGTCGCGAAGGAGGAGGGGGATCGCCCCATCGGCTTAGAAAATGTTTTTAAAAAATTATAATCAACATCAATTCATTTATTGTAATTAATTTTTTGATTGAAGAATACATGTATTTTAGAATTGAGACAGTTTGGGGTCACGAGGGCAAACAATTTATGCTTCCAGAAACATGTTTTACCAGGGACGTCGTTTCAAGTTTTTCCAAGGAGGGGGGGGGGGCAAAAGGTCCAAACACAATCCAATTTCATCGGAAAACATTAAGAACCACGCCCACTTATATGAAAATACATTGATTTCTAAAATCCCGGGGGGGGGGGGGATGACGGGCCTGTGTTTTACAATGCTCTTTCGATTGCAGCTTATTTATTTATTTATTTATTTTTTGTTTCTTCGTCATTTTGCTGTCGTATGGTTTCTTAGTAAATATCAGTCGAATGGGGAGAAAAATGTGCAATTAATTTACTTTTGTTGCGTGAATATCTCGAATCGAAATGTTTAAGTTGCAGCAAATGCCAACATTGAGATAGTAAAAATGTAAAAAGCCCAGTTTTGCGTTTTTTGTTGGAAGCTTACTCCAGGCTATAGACATGACCGAGACATTTCCTGGCGAGCTCTCTTGAAAGTGCTTCCTTCTGTTGATTTTTCTTATCAAAAGCAATGTTTTAAAAACTGAGAAATAAATATTTGTAAGCAGAGAACACTTTCTCGGGTGAATCTTTTCATGCTTCACACTCTATTTCGTGCCGACCAACTTGTCTAGTGGTCAGAGAAGTCGATTGGAAGGGAAGGTTCCAGATCCGAATCCCGGCTCGGACATGGATGTACTCTCTCATGTCCTTGTCCTTTCTTTGTGTGAATGTGTTTCTGTGCTGTGAATGGTCGTCTTATGGCATGTGGTGGTCGGACTTCACACCTGAAATGTAACATAGCCCTTCATCCTCCAAGCCCTTCAGTTGCCCTTTCTCATAACCCGAACAAGAAGTTCTGTCAAGAACTAAACGAGCCTACTTTCCCGTACATCGACATCGGCATTGTAGCATCTGATCAATATTCTCTTGATTATCTGAAACTAAAAATTATGTCAAACATATCTTTATAGCACTTAAAGCTGATTTCTGAAAGCAAAATATACCCCTCTCATCAGATAAAATAGACACGTAAAAAGTAAATAAACGAGTCAATAAAGTTTTGTCGCACCTTTTAAAGAATGTAACTGTTATAGTTCTTCCGTAGAAAAATTCCACAATCGTTTTCAAAAGAAAAAAAAATAACTAAATAAAATAAAAGTACCAAAACACATTTTATCAAAGAAAGAAAAAAAACTTGTTCGTTAATAAAATGTCTTGAATTTCATTTTTAATCCGTTGCCGGTTGTTAAATATAAATAAGGAATAAAATGCTCTCGTGAATGAAAAATTTTTGTTAACAAAAAAAAATCGTCTGATAAAAAAAATAATAATAATAAATTAAACAAACAAATAAATAAATAAACAAAAAATCGTCTGCCCAGTCAGTCATTTTTTCTGAGCCTGCATTTCCGCCATGTTTGCGGAGTCGGAGTCGGAATCAGAGTCCTCACAGAAGATTATTCAGAAAAGTACTTTACAATACATTATTTATCAAAACCATTTTCTTACAAAGTTAGTTTGAAGGAAATCCGCCTTGAAGTTCAGAATCAACATTCAATTTAAATTTCTCCGTAGGCGCTCATGTTAAAATTTTTTCTGAACGGTTCATCATTGAACGAAAAATGGTTCAAATTGAAAAGTGAAATATAGGAATGAGCCTCTCCGAGATCTTTCGAACAAAAAAAAGTTTATTCAATTCGGACGGTTCACTTAAAAGTTATTATGTGGGGAAAGGTTGTTTGAACGGTTCAATGTTGAACAAAAAAAATGTTCAAATTGAAAATTTAAATACGGTAATGAAGCATCCTTGCCGAGACCTTTTGAACAAAAAAAGTTTGTTTAAATCGGACTGTTCATTCAAAAGTTATTAGGTGTGAGAGCTTGTTTGAACGGTTCAATGTTGAACGAAAAATTGTTCAAATCGAAAATGTAGATACGGGAATGAAGTACCCTTGAAAAGATCTTTCGAACAAAAAAAAGTTTGTTCAAATCGGACTGTTAACTAAAAAGTTAATATCGCGGGCCAGGTTGTTTGAACGGTTTAAAGTTGCATCAAAAATTGTTCAAATCGAAAAATCAAATATGGGAATGAGCTGTACTCGCCGAGATCTTTCCAACAAAAAAAAGTTTGTCCAAATCGGAATGTTCATTCAAAAGTTATTAGGGGGGGACAGACAGACCGACCGACCGACAGACACACAAATTCCCCATCTCAATACCCTACTTTCAAATTTTTAATTTTTCGATATTTATTTCATTTTTTTGTTTCTTTTTGACTTTTTTTTACTTGGCGATATTTTTTTTACTTGGCGATATTTTTTTGGACTTGGCGATATTTTTTGGACTTGGCGACATTTTTTAGATGCATTAAGCCAATTTTAATGCTTTTTTCGTCTCTTTTATTTTTAACGGGAAAGTAGGCTAAAAAGAGGGAAACATCGTAACAAGTAATTTCCCTAAGTCGTGAGTCGTTTAATCCGTTGACTGCTACATTATGAGGTAATTCGTAGCATGTCATTTTTGCTGATAGATTAGACTTTGAGTTAGCTTGTAGGGTATGATTTGTTTTAGTATAGATTTGAATTTGTGTGTGGTACATTGACATCAATATGGACATTTGGCTTTTGAGGAGATGTCAGTAAATCAAAACTGGCTGACAGGTAGTTTTTAACCCAACTCATATGCAACGACTTTCTCTCAGCTTGACAGTCAACGTGTTTAATAACGATGGGAAAGAAAAAATGCAGCAAATCCGTTCAATATAAAAAGTTCTTTTCAAAATAAAGATTAAGATTCATCGTGGCGTGAGCCTGAGAAAAGTATTTTTTGCTCCTTTAAAATTAGAGATAGAACGAAGCTTCGGCCGAGCCGAAGCTTCGGCCATTTTTCCGAAGCTTCGGTCTGGCCGAAGCATGAGTTGTGATTCGGCCGCTTCGGCCTGAAATTTAATTTTCTGTTACAATTATTATATAAGATACTCTTTTTAACTCAAAATCGTTCCTCATGATAAAGCATAATAGAAATTTATATTCAATTAAAAATATGTGCGTATTGAACATTTGAAGCCAGAATGCATTCAATAATTAATAAAATATTTATTAACAATATGTTCGTTTAAATATTACATTACGTTATATTTGTTCAAAAAAACTTTAGTTTTAAAATAAAAGCTATATAAATATACTGCATTGAGTATTTTTCTATTTCTAGCTTTGAAATTTTGAACAATGGTAATGGTTCTTATGTGTACAAGGGCAGATGTGCAACTATTATGCATCCTGAATTACTTTCTTTTAAAATTTTATATTTTTTGAAATTTATAGATACACAATTTCAGTTTTTTTAAAGAGATGCATTAATCTATCAACATATATTAACTTATTATGTATTTCATTGATCAAGATTCTAAACAACAAAATCAGGATATAGTAAAACAAGTAAGTAATTGTTAATACATAACTTAAAGCTATATCTTAATTATTTATTTTTGCATAAATCAAAATATGAGGAGGGGGTCCAGTCCATTAGTAGCACACATCCACCCAAGATCCGCATTTTAAGTATTTATAATTAAAAAAGAATAAATTCTGATTAGTTGATTAACTTTAAAAAAGATTCGTCATTTATACTTGAATTAATAGAACAATACCTGCTCATTTGTCACACAACTTAGAATTATGATGCAAAAAAAAACAATGTCTCAGCATTTTTAGGCAGAATCCTGCTTCTTTTCTTCTCGTACACATTACCAGCTTCGGAAAATGTTCTTTCACTGTATACACTGCTTCCTGGAGCAGATAAGTAGCGTTTGGCCAATTCTGATAATCCTGGAAAAATTGTCTTATTTTCCATCTACCAATTCAGTGGGCAATTTTTCCTATTTAAGAGTGGCTTGTTCATTAGGGCATGTCAAAAAAATAAAAGTTTTTTTTTTCGACTTGGTACACGCACTTTCCTATGTATTCACTCATTTTGAGTTGCTTGGTACAAAAAAAAGTTTTTGGAAAAAAATTTTAGCTACCGGGAAATCGCAATTAATCCGGTATTTTTTTCAAAAAATTCACTATTTTCAGGTTGAATACGCAATATAGCTGCGAGAGTTTTTTAAAAGATTGTTCTTCTAACTTAAATGCATGTTTTCAACTCTAATGAACATACTTTCCTTATAAAAAATGCAGTTAAATATACATATCGTCTCTTTTTGTTTGTTTTAAAAGAGCAGAAACTATCGGTAATCGTTCCTACTGAAACGGGTTACGCTTCTGGTCAATCGACACCGCTGTCTTCGTTAGGCAGTCAGCTGTCCAGGGGAAAATGCCACCTGCAACTGGGGAAGTAATCCCCATTTTGCTAATTAATGCTCCCCCCCCCCAAAAAAAAAAAACTTTTGACCAGCAGACGCATTTTCACTAAAATGTCTCTCATCCTGCCGAAGATTTTTCGACAAAAAGCAAATTGAGATTCTCTTTTTTGTTTTATTAAAGGATGGATTGATTTCAATAGAAACCCCGGGGAAAAACA
>JAXGGA010021374.1:0-16694 GCA_038373865.1 Uloborus plumipes | reverse complement strand
AAGCTTCTTGCACACTCCGCCACTCTCCCGTAAACAATACGAACAGTCCAGCTTCTTCGTGTTGCTGACGTGTTCTATCTAAAGACATTCTTCCGTGAGATATATTGTTTTATGTATCAGGGACTAATCCAGGGTGCGGTGGTGGGGTTCCACCGAACTTTTTCGAATCCTTTTCAGTGAAAAGTGCATACCTAAAGCTTACAGAGAAGTCTACTCTCCAAAAGCTAAAATCGAAATTTTGAATTTAACAGAGACCCCTGAGTGTGTATGGGTATTTTAGTTTCTTAGTTGCAAGTTAAATCTCAAACTTCCTACTCTTTCGATATTTAGTATTACTTTTCTTTGTAAATCCATTCAGTTTTTGTCCTCTATGGAAATGTTTCTCAACTTTCCAGTCTCTAAGCCCACTTTTGAACACTGACAAACAAAATCACGCCCCCCCCCCCCACATATGAGGTTAACTCGAGTAGTACAACAGGAAACGAGCTAGTTATTAAGTAAAAAGTAAGGTTATTTCGTACGCAAAATTTAATATTGCCACACAAAACTTTTCTTGAACATAGTGCTTAGTGTTATTCAAGAAACAAAACAAAAAAAAAAGTCTAATGAGATTATCTAGGCGGGGTAGTTTTGCACATTAGTCACTTTCACAACAGTTATGAGGGAACTGACAGTGTTATTTAGTACTCATACGGAATCACAAAATTGAATAACTTACTTTTTTATTTCATCTTTTATACACTCCCCAACAATCTGCTACGTCCCGCTGCACTAACACTCAAACATGGTACCAGATGCTTTCACGTGAGTTGGGTTTTCAAAGTAAAAAATATTTACAGTTAGTCACAAAAGTCTGCGTACAAATTAAATTTTAAATTAAGAAAGCCCTCTAAGCATAGGAAAATGTGTTTTAATCATTGCATTCTTTTTCTTCTATTAGCTACAAGTGTAAGCTTAAATAAAAAGTAAATAATTTTAGTGTAATACTTTTTACATTTTTACAAAAAAATATTTTGTCAAAAAAACTGAGAAATTTCTTCCAATAAAGTCTGCGTATACTTTCAAAAAAAAAAAAAAAAAATGTAAAATATAAGTTTTTTACAATACTTTAATGCTTTGTAGCATATCCTTAATTCTTCACAACAGCTTTCAGTCGTCTGTGCATTGACTGAACTAGTTTTTCAGTGTCATCCGACGTAAATTTCACCCATTCTTCCTGCAATTTACTAATTAGCTTATTTTGCGAAGTAATATTATGTTTTCGAATTCGTTTCTTCAATTTTGCCCTCAAATGTACGATTGGATTGAGGTCTGGTGACTGTGGAGGAGTACGCAACTGTCTTGGAGTGCGATGGAAGAGATATTTCTTCATAATTTTAGCTATATGTTTCGGGTCGTTGTCTTGTTGGAAAATAAAAGTATTAGAAAGGTTCAAATTCCGGGCACTCTCTCGTAGATTTGTCTTTAGAATATCCAGATAAACATACTTATTCATGACTTTATCAATAATGTGAAGATTTCCAACTGCTTTCGATGACATACACCCCCACACCATCACACCGCCAGCTATATGTTTGACAGTAGGATTAAAATTTCTTAGATTCAGTTCTGTTCCTGGTTTTCTCTATACAATAGGGTGGCCATTAACTTTAAATATTGTAGATTTACTTTCATCTGACCAAATTACATTGTTATAGAAGTCCTGAGAAGAGTTTGAATATGTTTTGGTAAAAGTAATTCTTTTCTTTCTATTTGCCTCGGAAATGTATAGCTTAGACCTAAGTTTGCGTCCATGATAATCGGCCTTTCGCAGCATTTTTCATACAGTTTCAGGAGAAAGTTCCTTGTTGCTAGTTAAAAAAATGTCTTTTGCAATGCTTGTAGCAGAAAGTTTAGGATTTTGTTTAATTCGTAAAAGAATTTTTCGTTCTTCTCTCTGCGTTAGCTTCTTCGGTCTTCTACATCTTGGTTTTACAGCAAGACTACCAGTGTCAAGATAGTTTTTAATAACTCTTTGTACATTAGAAAATGATTTTCCAAAGGTTTTATCAATATCACGAAGAGTTTCAACTTCATCTCTCAACTTTATAATTAGTTGCCTCATAACTAAAGGAATTTATTTATTGGTTGTCATTTTCGTCAAAGAAAAACGAAATAGCAACTTTCAATCAACGTGAAATTTGCTTCGGAAGTCAATGAACTTGAAAATCTAACCTGCTTTGCATTCTCAAGTTTGAAGTTTAAACATTAGATAAGAAATTCCCCGCCTACTTTGCGTTGTACGCAAACTTCATTGGCTTTGATTTTTAGCCAATTATCTTTTAAAAATTAGAGTGCATAAATTATTAGATATGAAAATATTACAGTTAAATAATTTCATAGTCCCTTATTGAAACTAAATATTTAAAAAATAAAACTTTATGAAACAACCCTTTTCACACCTTAAATTTTTATTTGATAAAATTTTTTCTTGATGTACGCAGACTTTATTGACTAACTGTATATGCTTAACACGTGACAATTTTTGGAAATGTAAACACATTGAAACATGATTTCTTCTTCCTGGGCACCATCTAATGCTTCCTATTAAGTCTCGAACCAAAATAATTTTTAGAGGTTTTTTTTTTTTTTTTGATGATTAACGATTGTTTTCTTTTCTTTGCTGGTATATTTATTTCATTTGTTCAAGTTTTTTGCGCTAATGGGTAGGTAGTGCATTACATACCCCTTTGTGCACATTCATAAAATGGGAGCTAAGGGTACCGGCAGCAATGATTTTAGGGAACCAGGGGTCAATCCAGGATATTTGACCAAGGTCCTGTTTTTGGAATTTTGTGAAATATAGTTCAGAATTTTGTGAAAACTAATTCCTAATTTTGTGAAAAATAGTTACGGCAAAAAATATTCTCAATCGTTCCGTAAACTCGGATTTCTGTGAAGAGTCAGTTTTGAGTGTGGGATTTTTGTGAAAGGTCTATTCTTGAGTGACGGAATTATGTGAAGAATCCCTTTTTGAGTTTCTGAATTTTTGTGAAGGGTCCGTTTTTGAGTAACTGAATTTTGTGAAGGGTCCTTTAACGGACCTAATTTCTCTCTAGATTCACCCCTGGGAACTAAGATAAAAGCAAACCATGGGTGATTACTTTAAGTTGATCCTCTTTCTGGATGGATTTTAGATACAATCCCGCTTTCAGTAATGAATATAGCTGTGTAATTTTTTTAAAAGGCTGTTCCGATTTTGAATTAAACCCATAAATTTGTCTGTTTGTAGCCGTTTTTAATTGATAATGGACCCCATAAAAATAACGATTTTTAAAAACGAAAACTCAACAAATTTATTTGTATTCATTTACATAAAAAATACGCGATTGAAATGCCTTAACTTTCTTAACATATTTTTCAAGCACTCAGCTCAGAAAAAGGGTTTCTGTTGCAAAATTTGCAACAGTTGTGAATTAATGAATAATCCATTTTTTATTAAAATCAGACTCACGTGCAGAATTCATTTTTATCAAAATAAGTAGTTGTACTTGTACACTAACAAAACTGCTTGAATTCTTTTTGCTACTATAGAGTTGTCCATAAATGAAGTCACACTTTTTTTTACAAATTTTGACCCCTTCCCTTTGTCACATTTCACCTTACCCCCCACCTCTCTTGTCACTCGTAGCTGCTTTTTATGGCATATAATTATAAAAAATAAGTCACACTTTTCACAAACCTTTAAATAATGTTAATTAAAAAAAAACTTTAAGGGAGGAAATAGAAAGTTGGGAGAACATCCGTCTACCAAACTTGCTGGGTTGTTCATTTTGACACACAAGAATTTAAGTCAAGGTATCATGATGGCTCCTAGTGTAAGCTTTTAGGCGTCAAAATGAACAACCTAGGTGCCTTTTTAATGGATCAAATACTACCGGCCCAATATTTGTTGTTCACAATATTTGTTTTAAAATGAACAATAGTAAATCAATAACTATATTCTGAAATCATTAATGTTATTGGTAAAAAAGTTAAGGAAACAACAAAATAGTGTAATAATTACGTATAAATAATCTCTTTCTCAATTTATTTTTAATTTATTCAAAAGTTTGTCAGCAAAAATAATTGCAATGCTGATCAATATTATTCGATTATCCGGGGAAATTATTCGATTACACGAGGATCTTCAACATTGTGTCTATAGAGAAAGATTCAGTTCCGGGAAGTTTTATTCGTAAAAACGGGGTATTCTCGTTTATATGTTACCCGACTAAGCAAAGCCGACAGTATGTGTATCCAAATATTACTACGTACTGCTGTATGCTACAGCTACATACTTCCGATAGCATGTTTGTTATTGTTACCTTGTCATAGTTGATTAATAATTACTATGAAGAGGGGATGTCATTGTCTCGAGGGGTTGGACTTCTTTATTAACACGGAAGACATTGACGCAGAAAAATAAAGCAGAAACGTAAAATGGATTACATAGTGTTCCTATGAAAAGTACTCTGATTTTCGGTTTCTGCCTTCGGTTTCGGTTAAGCGTCAAATTTGGTACCAAGGGTCTGAAATTTAGGCGTGAAATCAAAAATTTTATAAACTGGTTTTGAAAGCAACTTTGACGGATTATGGTAGGGCAATGACGGACGATTGTGGGTGATGAACAGCCTTTCCCCCGCCCCCAACACCTTCTCTATAGGGATCGTTGATAAAATTCCAAAATATATCTCGAACCTTCGAAATCTTGTTAATTTAAAAGTGAATATAATTAATTATCAAAGATATTTTTCTTTTAAGTAACGAATTATAGGTAGTAGCGTTCCTGTTTTTACTTATATATTAGCAATAATTTTAAATGTTAAATTGTCTGAGCAGTTCTCTTCTATATATCTATCTATGTCACGCTTCTTTCTCCTGAACGCCAATGAACTGAAAGTCGAACCAGGTACCGATAAATAGGTAATTTTTCAGGCTTCATTAGTTTCAATTTATATAATTATACGATTTTAATTAGCGAAGATATCAATTAATAAGTAGTCAAATTTAAAGCGATTAAGCCTAATAAATGATTAAACTTCCAAGACATTTATTTCTTACCGTTGCCATTTTGAATTAAAACGTTAATTAAATTATTGAACTTTTTAAAATTCCAAGATATTTATTTCTTTCCGTTGTGATTTTAAATTAAAACGTTAATTAAATTGAACTTTTTAAAATGAAAGAGTGTTATTTTTTCCATTGTCATTTTGAATACGTGTTATGGGCGATTCTCTGTAAACTAGTAATTTGCTGTCCGGACTGAGTATTTTAAAAATAATAAAGTGTAATAAAGTAATTATCGCTCTTAATACAAGTAAAGCATTAATATTTTGTGGCCCAATTGTATTTGGAGTGATAACAATTTAATTTTTTTTTCTAGAAATTATCTAAGCGCCAAAAACACAGTCCCCTGGCTGTCCCAAACCCATAGTTTAACTGTTAAGGATAGTATTTCAAAAAATCTATTAACAGTACATAAATTTGGCAACTAATATCTAAAAATAGAATAATGAAGCTATATATTTCTTATGAAATAAGGTATAATTACGTATTTCTAAAACTTAAAATTGTCATGTAAATTCTGTCCAGAGTTTTTCCAAACAGTCCCCTGCAACATTTTCAAAGCTGTAATACGAAAAATCTATTACTTTTGCAAATTCTGTTTGACATGAAGTTTAAAGCAATCAGTGTGAATTTGCTGAAATTGCCGAGAACGGTGCTGAAACGATACTTAGTTTAGTTTGAGAGCCACATTTGTGATGAAAGTTGCCATCAGGATCGTTACGAAAACAGTCCTCTGGGAAGTGATTTTATTAATTTCAATTAGTTTAATTATGAAACATATTAGTAATTATGTCCACGATTTGTGCCTAAATTTATAGGTAGTCTCGTAACTAATTATGCTCCAATAGTTTTGCAGATATTACGCAACAAAGAGCAAAAACACAGTCACCTGGCACAGTCCCCTGCCTAGTTATACCAGGCGGGGGACTTACCCCCTATCACAATTTGTCAGAAAAACACAAGCTTCAATTGGCCCTCTTTCAAACCAAAGTAATAGATTCATTTTCTGAGCAATAGTAAAATAATTATACGGACATTTCAAAAAACCATGCCCGGACAGATTTCGTGTGAAAAATGACGAGTTTACAGAGAATCGCCCTTATAACAAAGTTCTAACAATTGTTTTTATTCTAATTATTAATGACATATTTTTTCTCTGGTACCATTTTGAAAATGTGTTTTTAAATAAAATTGCAATTGCTGTTTTTAGAAGGGACTTTTTTTGGCTACGATCCAAATATTAAAAGAACTTTTTCGTTTAGAATTTTGTAATTAATTTTACAGGAGGGAAGCGGTTTGGAAATAATTGTTTTTGGAAAGGAATTTTATTTGTTATTTAGGGAGAGTGCTAAGTATGCGCTACTTGACATCGTCTTTATTTTTGAGGAAGCATGTGCAAATAATTCGATTGATTCTTTGATGCAGGAAAGCTTTTTAGCGAGCCGCTTTAGCGGGGAGTAGTTTATTAAATTTTTCCTTGGTACTTTAAGGGCGAGCCGCCTTGGCGGCGAGTAGTTTATTGAAACTTTCCTCGCTACTGTAAAGGCGAGCCGCCTTGACGGCGAGTAAACTGTTTAAACTTTCCTCATTACTTTAAAGGCGAGTCGCCTTGGTGGCGAGTAGTTTTCTCAAACTGCCTTCACTACATTACAGCCCGTGCAACGCCGGGCCACGCAGCTAGTTTCAAAATAAAATTCGTTAAGTTCTCAACAGATGAGCAAACTTTTTGCGCGGCTATTTTCTCTTCGGGGGTAATGCCCGTAGTTCGGGCTGATTGTAGCATGTTTGGTTTAAGATAAAAAACATGAAAATGTTGCTTTCAGTTTTGCATTTGTTAAAAATGTCATTCATTCTTATATGACAACTATATACATATTTTATATACTAGTCATGAATGGGGTAAAAATTATTGAATCGTTAAATTATTTTTATATAGTTTTATTTTTACTCATTTTCAGAATATTTTTATTTTTCAACCGTATGTTCAACCATTGTTTCAAGAACTAATTTTCATGAAACAATGTACTATTTGTTTTGGATATTCTATAATAGCTTACAAACCTTTTTAAGTATGTTTATTAGGTGAACATTTAAAAAAGATTTTAAAGCTACTTCAATTCAAGATATTCCTTACTCTCTGTCTAGTCTTGAATGTTTCGTTTACGTCTGAAGCTCTGAAGACAGCGTTTTGCAATTCTGAAATAAGTTTGCGACGAATGTTAGTCCTACGAGAAAATAAAGTTTTGTCTGGTCCGTTAATTTCATATATTAGCTAACTCCATTTAAATTCATCTCAGTCGAAATTAATATTGCATAAAAGTTTGGAGCGAGTGCTAGAGTTCACGAAGGATGCTTAATAGTATTCGCTTTAGAAAAAATAACACAAGAGCATGCTCTTATTGTTGGAAGTTATTGCATTTATGACTGTTAACTTGGGGAACGTCTTAGTACTTATGACGCTTTTATTGTTGCATTTATCTTCTTTGCAATAAGACTGAGTTGCTTCAAGAACGAGAATTTATAGGGTGCAATCTTTTATATTATTTCTTTAGCCTGTTTTTTTGTACCACGCAAGAACTTAATTATTTCTTTCTCAAATTCCATGATTTACGACTCATTTTAAAGTTTATCGTGCCAGATATTGACGAAAAACAGATCAACTGTCTAAAACTTGTTTTTTGTGTTAAAAAAAAAAAACATCCTTTTTTGTTTTTTGTCTCACATTATTTCAATGAATGGCATCCGAAAACCCGATGCAGTGGCGCGGCTGGATATGCGCTAAGAAAGGCGAAGATCGTAGGTTTGATTGGTGCCAAGAAATGCATTGGCACACTATAGACTTACATAAATTACATTCAAAAAGTAAAACATAGAAACTTTACTTTTATTATCTTGTTATACTATTCTGTATTTAAATCCCTAAAAATAAGTGTAGGTCATAAAAGTATAAAGGGACGTGAAAATGACTTACTACATGAGAATGACAATCATTACAAAGGCAGTTGTTAAAAATGTTAACAGAATAATTTCAAGGTTGAACTTAAGCAATCCAAGATTTGAAGCTGATTGGTTTTATGGATAACTAAACGATAGTTCGAAACAGGAGCGCCCCGAACTTAAATTTTGAAAGGATGGAGTTCTCAATATGCCGAATGGAACTCAAATTTTTGCCGAATGATAAAATGCGGGAATGCACACAAGTACATCTAACTGGGGGGGGGGGCATTCAGACATTTAAAAATTGCAATTATGTTCCCAAACTTGTGTAACAGTCAGATAAAATTGACGAATATGGACATTTGAGAGGTCACAGCGACTTCCCGTGACCTCTCATTGGGGGGCTCCTGGGTTGAAAATAGCAAAAGTTTGAGAAAAACTAACTGTACCAAAAATATAAAAATTGCTTGCAAACCAAAGGACGTAAAACTTCTGGAATTTTGAAAAGTTTTACCGAAACAAACACTTGAGCAAAGTTTTGAATTTTGAATATAACAGATAAATAAACTGAAAAATAATTTTGAGCAATAATAAAACATAGGTAGCAAAACTATGACGAGATTAAAATAAAGGCGCTGAGACAAATACTAAGTTAAGAAAGAAAGCCGATCTCCTGAAGGAAAGGGAACAATCTATATATAATATTTGTTTGTATGTATGTTTGTTTCTTATACAAATCCACAGTTTTTTGTCGGATTTTCATCCAACTTGGCACAGAGGTTCCTTGATGCACTAGAATTCACATAGGCGGGGTTTGAAATTTTAAAAATATCCAAAATGCTCAAAATTCAAATTTTTTTGTCTCAATATGGCCATTTTCTTTCAATTTTGGATAGATAGAGTAATAGAGATAAGCTTTGAAGCATACAAATTGATAAAATTTAACACACTTAAATATGAGTATTTTCCAACAAAGATTACGATTAACAATGAATTATCAATATTTAAGGCTCACCTATTTCATTTTAGCATGAAGTAAGTTAAAAACAATTATTATTCATGTTCTAATTACCTTGGAACATTGGCATAAATATCGTATGATGCAGAATAATGCTAATTAATGAAAACTTTTAAAAATAATGTTGTATTAATAAGCACCCGGGCAACGCCGTGTAATAAGCTAGTCTGGAATAAATTTGTTGATTTTGGAATTTTTCAAAATTTGCAAACACACCTAGTTTTTAAGGCTTATCCTTTGCTTGATTCAAGGCAATTTAAAAGCCTTTTTTTTTTCTTTGTACCGTACACTTGTTTCTAAAGCTATTTCGTCTCATGTAAAAGGCTCCTCATTGATGCATGTAAATGTGTGTGTTAGAGCAATGCTGTCAGCAAGCATAATTCTCCAGTTTCTGGATTTTTCGGCCTCCACATAACTTCCGCGGTCGCTGCCCTGCACGAGCGTAACTTCTTTCCGTTTGCTCTCAAACAGTCTGAAGATCATATGACGAACTGGTAATCGCGGTTCTTTGTCCAGTAATCTGCAAATACAATGAATGATAAAATGGAGATATTGAAGAAAAAAAAAATCACTTGCGACAACTGTGCCTATCGTCGTGCAAATGCGGCAGCCACTGTGCAGCGCGCCGCGATTTCCCCATTATCATAGAACGAAGAAAACTCCGCCAATTTCGAAATAGTTTCTGCTGGAACTTATAGGCAGACGTGACGGCTGTAAATAAATAATAATCGTCTGCATGGGAATATTGGGAAACCCGTAAAAGCGGTGTTTTTATGTTAACTATGTTTTTGAATCGTGTCTCGTTTTTTCATTTTTTCCGTGATCGGTCTGAATTAAATGATGCTTAAAATTTCTTTCTCAGATATTTTGTTTGTTTTTTTACACAATATGAAATAAAGAGATTTTTCTTTTGTTTATGACACGAGAGATGATTCGTAACAAAATATCTTTTGGCACATGCAAGACATTTGTTAAAGTATCATATCGTCGGCACCGTGCTAAAATAACGAATACGAAAAATCGCATTTTTCAAGTTCGAATTTTATAAATAATTAAAATTAAAATGATACCTTCGAACGATAGTTTTACACTTAAAGATATCTTTAAAAATTGAAAATAACCAAACACGTCAGGTGGGGAAAAACTATATTCAGTGTTTTGGCTCTCCTGAAAAATTCCAATTTTCACATTCGTAAATTTAGCATGGTGCCGACGATATCATTCTTCTCTTTTATCAGATCAAAAATTTCCAGAGAAATATTTTAAAATAAATAAGTAAATGGAGTTGAGTTCGCTTCTGACAAATTGTTTTTACAACCCAGAATTGCTGTTGAGTGTTTTCTTTGTTTATCAACGAAAAAAAAAAATTGCTTCAATTTTAGTTTCTCTTTTCAGATTCTTTGTTCATTTTAAATATCAATCAATCAAAACACTAGTGAACAGGGATTAACTTTTTCTGATGTTACGAGTGAATTTTAATCAGTATTTTTTTAAAAATATGTTTCTACTCAACATTCTTGGCAGGTGTGCCCCCCCCCCCCCCCAAGCTCAATGGCGAAAATTCCCCAACATTTTCACAACTCTCTTGTGCTTTTTATTTTTATTTTCAGCCCTCTTCTATTATTATTATTTTTTTAATATTTTCTTTTTGAAAAATTCTGTGCTACGCCACTGAAAGTATTATAACTAAATAATAGACACTGAAGGAACAAGCTGCAATGCTGCTTTTTTTCCCTTCCAGACATTTCAAACACACACACACACACAAAATAATAATCATAATAAAATTAAAAAAATCCGCCCCAAAAATTTTGATGGCGCATCTTTTGCCACAATCCGTCCCTGTGGGCACCGCTGATTCTTGGTACTTGATATAACTTGGTACTTAACATTTTTGTTTATCACTCGAATATGGGTGAATACAGGTCCTTTTTTTTCAGTGAGCTCCTCCAGAAAAAATAGGCCAAACCTCATCCTACTAAAACTGTACTGTAAAACACTACAGGATTTAGCATTCAGCTGGTTGCTAGTGTATCGTTTTCCAGATATTTTCCACAGCCGATCAGAACTGATTTTTTGAACTTTTTACTCCGTCCCCTTTTGTGTAAAAAAAAGAAATAAATCATTTAAGAGCTTCTTTAAAAACATCAAAATGGACTCAGCTGACTGTCAGTTAGCACAAATATTTCCACATTGACTTGGATTTCAGCCAAATAACACAAAGTCGCTAATCGAAACTCATGGACGTTCCATGTAGAACTAAACATGTTGGTTGCAGAAAGAACTTGTTTCTGTTCATTATATTTCAGTGATAATTTTTATTCTTCGATAATGCAATGCTTTATTTTAATCTGCAGTTTCCTTTTCGTTGAATAATCGATTTTTTCTAACATTTATTTGATGCATTTGATTTGCATCTTTCTTCAGCAATATGTGCAACAACGAAACATTGACACGACAATAAGCGTAATTGTGTGAAATAGTTTTTACCTTGAATTATACAACGCCTGCTCAGTCATCCATCGAAAATGGCTTTATGGAATTATATTTGAAATTCAGCTTGGATATCTACAGTGAAGTTTGATAACATTGCAGTTCGTGTGTTCCGTTCCTTGTGTCTGTAAAGAATCCGATATGTATTACAGACTTCTCTTGCCCTTAATCCGATTTTTACCTTCAGGTTACTGACAGTGATTTCTTAGGAATAGATCCGTTACTGTGTCTTCCAAACGCCGTTGCTGCGAGGCTCAGATTTGCTCTTCTGATAAATGTTACTCCAAATGAGACTTTATAATTTGTTTGGGTGTCTGAAAGTTTCCGATTGAGAGAAGTCGGTTTCTAAAACGGGGAATCATGCCTCTTCTTCCCGTAAATGAGTTTTTCCTTATGGATGCTTTTCACTAATATTTAATTGCGTTTAATTTAGTGTAAAAGTAAAACATTGTTTTATTATGCAATTATTTTTTGCTACCTGTTACGTAGTAAAGGAAGTGTTGTTATCGCAAAAAAAAATTTCACTCAAATTTCGGTCCAAATTTCTATTTTGCTCATCCCTGAATGAATGCTGAGTAGTTTTTTCGACCCATCAGGCACGTGCATACGCACCTAAGAACGTATAAACAGTAAGGTGGGCCGAAAAAGACTTTTTTTTTTATTTCGATGATGGGTATGCCTTCAGCTTTTGTTCGCTTACTACTTCCTCGTTGCTTTTCCCCCCTATTTCGAGAAAGTCCGAAGAGACTTGGCGCGTGCGCAGATGTCTCGGAGGTCGCACGAAAAAATTTTAGACAGTAATTTGCTTGCTTTAAGGGGTCTTAGGAGTTTTTACGCGCTCCGCGAACGTGAAAATTCATCTTTTTTTTTAAACAAATACAACTTTTTTATTAAAGCAAGTAGAAACTTGAAAATTTAAACCCATAATATTCATACATATTTACATTATTTTCCAAAGTTATAAATAAATTGGATAAAAAATATTTAATTTGTAAAGAAATATAAATTGGATATTTTTTCAAAATTACGAAAATCAATACTTCACGGAGCGCAGGCTTCTGCGAAAAAGAAATGATAAAAACCTACAAAATTAATTTTATTTATTAGAAAAATACTTGTTTTCAATGTTATACACACTTTTCATAAATTCAGACCAAAAAAAAATTTTAATATTCAAATTGTTTAGAAAATTTTTGAAATTTCAAAATAAAAAATATTAAAAATGCCATAATTTTTTTCCTGTTGGTAATTTATCTAAAAATTGATGTATAACTTATAAAAATGCTTCATTCAAACATGTGTGTGAAATTTCAAACGAATATGATAATCAGTTTTTAAGATATCCTGCACTCCGTGAAGTATTGATTTTCGTAATTTTGAAAAAATATCCAATTTAAATTTCTTTACAAATTAAATATTTTTTATCCAATTTATTTATAACTTTGGAAAATAATGTAAATATGTATGAATATTATGGGTTTAAATTTTCAAGTTTCTACTTGCTTTAATAAAAAAGTTGTATTGGTTTGAAAAAAAGATGAATTTTCGCGTTCGCGGAGCGCGTAAAAAGTCCTAAGACCCCTTAACATACAAATTGTATGTCCATCTTTTTTAGTGGAAACCATATTTTAGCATACGAATGTTGCCGACAAAAAAGAGGACCACGTTCGCTCAAAATTTCTATCTTTCATTCAATTCGTTGAGTTTCTTCGTGTAACATTTTAAGATTTTGAACTATAATGCTGTAATTCCTTACGCCTTTTTTTTTTTTTTTTTTGCAAGTAAGGGAGAAAACCTTGGTTCTTGAAGGATAAAATATCGCTTATACTAGGATTGCCAGGGCCGGATGTATGAATTTTATGCCTTAAGACCCGAGATACTTGTAGGACCAAACACTCCCCTCTCCCTTGAACAGTACAATCAAAGAAAGTGTACGTTAAATATGAGTCGTGGTCACATAAGTAGTTCAAGTGAACCAATACCTCTTGGGGTACTGGACCAATGGTTTGCACGGTTTCTGGTCTGGATCAAAAAAACAGAAGCGCTCTTCAGGGCCCCATGCAACTGGTTAAACCACGTGTTGTGGTAGGTACGGGAACCCTGAAGAAGTGTTGTATTGATCAACACTACCCTGGGCAGGTAAACAGCAGCATGAAAAATTTTCATTCCTTGTGTTTTCCCCTCCAACTTTGTCATCTATTTTACTTTAGTTTTACTGCAAAGTAAAACTAAAGTAAGTTTTTCAGCGAATCTACTTGCTTATGTGGATTCCGCTGAAAAAAAAGCACGAAATGAGCACCAAATTCCGATATTTTGTTACTACTTACTAGTATTTGGGGGAACAAAAACAGGCTTCTCCAAATATCTCAAAAAACTTGCTTTCGGAGGCGTTGGCTATCAACTATGCGGCTATACTTTATTCAGCGAAAAGATAGACCGCGAAAAAAAAAAAAAAGAAAAGATTGCCGAACCGTTTGCCCCCCCCCTTTTTTTTTGAAGGGGGAAGGGAGAGATTTTCTGTGTCATAAAAAAGAAAACCAATATTCACCGTCGCGTCTAGTTGGCTGTGATTTGTAATTGTCCACGATAGACATGTGATTGACGCCTCATAGTGACTCATTTTTTTATTTACATTTAGTCTATCTTTTATACAAACACAGTATAGTCGACGTCGACACATGATTCGAACGTCGTATTCATTAGGTTGAAATTCGCTCAAGTTTGCTCTCCCATTGGCTATTTCAAGTGAAAAAAAAAACATTCACTTAAAAGAGGTGCAGGTTTCAAGTCTTTCAAATTGAGGTGGGGGTGGAGAAATGTGAAATCAACTCAAAATCAAGAACTTGGCTTGCAACTTTTCAAAAGAATTCAACCCGAAAAGTGAGTAGATTAGAAGAAACTATTCTTACTCGGTGAATTTTCTGGAAACTCAAAAGTTGTGTGAAACCGAAAGAGGAGAAAGATTCGTTCACCTTTTTCCAGCCCAAGAAAACTGGGCGAAGTTGCAGTCCAACGAACCATGACCATTTTAGACTTAACCATATCGAACCGACCGCGACGACCGGAAATATATTCTCGTCGGAGGTTAAGAATAGTGGCCAATTGGTTTTTGTCCCAAGTAACGTCCGTTAACTCATTCTCTTCAGGTTACCTACACAAATTTTGGCGTTGTTTTGCCAGTGGTGCCCACAGGGGGGGGATTATGGCGCAAGTCGCGCCATAATTTATTTATTCATTCAATAATTGCTAAAATGATTGCTAAATTATGTATTCATTTATTTTTTTTAATTTAAATTATTTCTTTTATTTCTTCCTTTTTATTTATTTATTTATTTATTTATGTGCGTGTGTGTCTGCTTGGAATGTCTAGAAGAGAAAAATAAGCGATTTTATTCTGCGCATAATTCGAACTCTAAAAAAAATAACATTTAAAAAATAAAAAATCATGAAAAAGAGGGGTAAAAATAAAAAGCACAAGAGGGTTGTAAAAATTTTTTTTCTTGGGGGGGGGGGCGGATTCGCGCCATTGAGCTTGGGGCGGATGGGCAACCCTGTGTTTTACTCATTTATAATATTGCGTTCTCGAGAATTGCTTTTATTCTTTCAGCCTACTTTTAAGGTATTGCAGAGCTGCCCTTGGTGATTGGGCCGTGGTAGACCGATCGGTAAGGCGTCGGACTCGTGTTCGGAGGGACCCGGGTTCGATCCCAGCCGATCAAAGATCCACCGTCTTGATTAATGGTGGCTGGGGGACGTTAAAAATGTCGTGGTCACAAAGTCCTCCAAGTGAAACGATACCTCTGGGGTGCTGGGCCAAGGGTTTGCTCGACCCTTGGTCTGGTTCAAAAAGAACAGAGCGCTCTTCAGGGTCCTATCCCGGTTAAACCACGAGTTGTGGTAGGTACGGGGGACCCTGGAGTGTGTGAATGCCCTTGGTGACTGAAAAAGCGACTAAAGTTACTATTTGAGACAAAGACGACTGTAGCGAGTATTTTTAGAGTGGGCGTGGGCAAAAATATCTATTTTTCACTCGGTCGTGAAACACGGTCACTATTTTAGAGAAAAACCATCTAACTATATGCAAAAACTCCTTTTTTTCTCCACGCCTGGGGGGGAGAGGGGACTTTTTTTTTTTTTTTTTAATGTGAATATATTGCTCACAAGCTTACTTCCTACTTGTCAGAAACAATAATTAAAAAATAAACATCAAGAGCATCTACTGCGTTTATTAATTTCTTTTTAAAGAAGCGTTTGAGAATTTAACAAAAAAATAAATGCCAATGAATATTCTCGCTCCAGAATGTGCCATATGTTCATAATTTTTAAACACAAAATGTTTTATTATTTTGCTGTCTCGATTTTTGAACTGGGTTAGGTTTTCTGAAAAAGTTCCGTTTATGCTACTACTATTTCGTTACAACTGTTGTTAATATTTTGAATGGGGTCTGTGCTTACGTTTTTTTACATACTTTTGCAGACGATGAAAACTTGATGTTTTTTAGCTTTCCGCTTACTGCCTTGCTTATAAGCCAATAGTGTTGCCAGACTGACAAAAATATGTTTTTTATACGTCCTATGATATTACCTTTCTAAAAAAAAAAAAAAACAACTGCCAAAAATACCCGACGTTATATTTATGAAGAATTTCTTTGTATAGTCTCCGGAAGTTTTGTTCCGAATCACCCCGCTGTTCCTATATACACCCCGTTTTTACGGTATATATGTATGTACATATATGTATATGACACACTCACCACACACAATATATTAAAGAAGTTTAAGATCAGAAACTAGTTTTTCCTGAAAAACTACGTGTGGAGTGTTATTTGATTGGAACTTATGAAGTCAAAACAATACCCGCGATGATAGCTTGCGCGTGTTATAGCACTTCTTCGTCTCTTTTATTGCAGTTATTTTGTATTATTATTTTTTAATTGTTTATTGACAAAATCAAGAGGGGGAGAGAAATTTATAATTGACTATAATAGAATCCACGCTAACTTTTAACCAAACAAAAATATAATCCAGAATTGCAAAACTTTTGTATTTTAAACGCTCTTTCCCCATTCTCCACGGTTGGTCACGAAAACAAGTCTTCGATTTTTCTTTTTTCTCGGAATGATTATGCCGAAGTTTTACGGCTCCTTCCCAGTACTGC